>JAVJIF010019016.1:0-68157 GCA_038442645.1 Agave tequilana
TTTGGTTTCCAAGAAAAATATTTCTTTAAAAATTATATTGACTTACATGTTTGCCATGCTAGTGTAGCTTCATCATCTAGCGTACCTATTGAATGCTCCACTTTATCTTCAAGTATTAAAAATGATATTTGTATTTTGAAGAAAAGTGTTGATTGTTTGGGCTCCACTTTGAGCCAATGTGCCATGAACCACACACAGTTGGAATCCATGTTTCGAAGAAACAAGTTCCACCTATGCATGCACACAAACTACGACATACATATGTTTCTCTGCTCACGCTCATGACACCATGTATGCTCATGTGTACACTTGTACACATTGTGGACGTAAGGGCCACCTTGTAAAATTTTGCTTTGAATAATTAATGATTCAAATTTTGTAAATAGATTTGTTTGGGTTAGGAAAGGAGCTAACCCCCATGGACCCAAAAGAGTATGGGTACCAAAAGCCACTCCCATTTTATTTGATGTAGGTATGGGCTCTCACATGTTTGGAGATATGTATGTACCTAAAAACCCTAGGTTTGCATGTTTTCCTTGTCGCTACTCCTATATATTGTTTGGAGATATAGAGATATATCATTTGGAGAAGTAGGATTCATTTCAAAATAAATTAGAATGCATTTCAAAAGAAAATGAATTTTTGAAAAATGAGAATATTTACTTGTCCTCTAAGCTAAATGATCTTTGTAAAGGAAATACTTCTTTGAAAGATAAAATTGTTTTGGTGGAAAATAAAAGGAGATTGCTTTGTATGAAAATAACTCTTTAAAAAGAAAAGTTATTTCAAAAGAAAAAGAAAATGTTTCTAAAAAGAATAAAAATAATGATTCTCATTCTCACCATGCTTTACATGCCACTATTGATCCAAATGAGATTAAATTTTTGAAAAATAAAATAGAATGTTTGAGCTCAACTTTGAGCAAATGTACTTTTAACCATTCTAGATTGGAACCTTATTTCAAAGGAAACAAGTTCCACATGCTCATGCACATCACCCACAACATGCATATGCACACTTTGCACGTCATGATCATACTCATACATATATGCATCCTAGAGTGTACAAGTGTACACATTGCGGCCGCAAAGGCAACTTAGCAAGATTTTATTATGATAGAATAAATTCTTTAAATTTTGCTAATAAAAATGTTTGGGTTCCAAATAAGACTAACCCCCGTGGACCCAAAAGAAAATGGGTACCAAAGTCCCCACCTTTTGTATTTGATGTAGGTGCGAGCTCTCACATGACGTGAGAGATTTGGTGTCTTGGTGGTGGATGCACATAAATTTGATGGACATACATTTGATGCACCGCTATCAAGGAGGTTTGATGGGACGACCATCATGTTTTGGAGATTTGGAGTATAGTTCTTATGGTTTGGTAACTATCTCTAAATTCCTATTTTAGTTTACATGCATTTATAATTGATGATTTTAGCATGTGTTAGTGTTTGTTAAACTAATCTTGTTTTGTGCTTCATGTGGTAAATACTTGTTTAGATGTAGTATTATCAAAACTCGTGTATATACGTGTATAAGTTGTGAGCAACATTTGATTCATATATGTTTGCACTTCATTGCTCATTTGTACTCACCACATGCACATGTATAGCCTAGTTTTGATGATTCACTCATTTGCACTTGTTTTGCCTATTTTCATGTTTTATTTCATGTATATGTTATATTTATCTAAAACTAATAAATATACATGTATACCCCTTGAGTCACTTGCCTTCATACAAATACTATTATGGACTCTTTTTATATTTGGGATATGTATGCATATTGTTAGTTTTTGATAAAAACATACATATACCTAGAAGTTTGTTTTTAGATAAAAATGAATTTTCATGTTTTTCACTTGTTTGATAAAATGATATTCATGTTTTTTTTGAGCCTAATTGACTACTTTTATGAAAATGCTACTCAAATGATTATGGTACTGATTTGTCACATACATTGCATTCATGTTGTCACTTTACCACACTTGTTTGCTAATAAATGATATTAATAAGTGTCTTTTTTTCTTTGCTAATTGTAGGCCCAAATGCTCAAAGGAATAAAAGGAGAACAAGCCCAAAAGCCCACTTTATTCTGAATTAATTCAGAATAAACTCGAAGTGAAGAAATCTGGGCTATCAAGGAGTTGAGAAAATCCCTCCTTGAATCGAGGAATCAGAGCCAAGAAAATCAAATGCTGATTCAGTCAGTGGTTGAAGAAGAAACAAGAAAATCAACCAGATATGCGAGAAGCCCTTCACCCCAGGAAGCTCCCCCCTCTTGGTGTGGCCACCTGGCCACACCAGTGCCGCAGAATTGCAGCCCAAGCCGCAATTCTGCGGCCAACTGAAGTCAGTTGGGGAGCGTTTGCTCCCCCAACGTTCCCGGGATCATGATTCTCTGGTTTTTTGGCTATAAATACCTCTTTCAGCAGAGAAAAAGGCAGCGAAGACTAGGATTAAACTTTGCTTTTATTTTCTTAGGATCTAGGTTCATTGTTAGTTAGAACACAAGTTGTAACTCTATTGTTTACTTTGTAGTTCAGTTTAAAAAGCTTGTGAGAGAGAGGACTGAGAGCTTGTAATCAAAGATTGAAGTGACAGCAATTCAAGAGCAAACCATCTTTTCTCCACTCGTGTCTCGGTATGTTGCGCATGTTTATTTTTGCTTTGTCGTTTTTCATGAATAACTAAAAGGTTTTCTGGGCTAGCTATCTACTCTCTCTTATTTTCTTCTCCTCTGTTTTTTTTTAAAGAAAAAGTCCTGATGACTCATATGCATGCCTCCCTTACAAGCCTTTCTTTTTGAAAGTGTTCTTGAAGGCACATGAGGATGGGCATAGATAGTTGAATTCACTATTCTCTCTTGATCTTCTTGTGAATCATTTTTAATTCATTCTTGCTTCTTCGCGCTTTATGTTTTAATATCTGATTCCAACTCTTTCTTGAAGATAAAGAACTCAACCCCTCTACATCTTATGTGCTTTACTCAAAGCTCTCTAAAAAGAATCAACTTTAAGTCTTGCAAATGAACCCAAGGGACTTAATATTTTAAGAGAAGAATGAACAAGTGAGTAGGAAGATAGTAAGCCCAGATTTGATTTCATATTATAAAACAACATCATAACTCTTAAAGCATTTTACAAATCACTTTCTCCAAATCCTTTTCTGAAAGTTGAAATTTCTCTTTTTCATCTCTTTTCCTTCCATTCTCTTTTTCTTAAAAAACTAACACACTTCTTTGTTTCTATTTACTTCACTGAAACGCTTCTATCGCATCCCTCCTCGTGGACTCGACCCGTTAGCCACAAGCTACACGGTACATTCTTAACTTCATTGGTTGTTTCATTTGTTTAGCAATCAATTTTTGGCGCCGTTGCCGGGGAGGGAACGGTGTAGTTGTTTTAACAACTTTTGTGTGTTTGTTTCAGAGACTCGAAGATCAAGATCTAGCATTCAAGCTTTGCCAAGAAGACTTGAAAATTCTGTGCCCCTACTCTCGAAAGTAGGAAACAGAATTTCAAGAAATTGCTTTGCAAATCTGAAATTTCTTGGGACTACTAAAAACTTTGTTTTGCAGGACATATTGCTCGCAAAAACTTTAGTTTTTATATGTCATATTGTGCTAGTGTTTCTATCCAACATCCCGATTTTTAAGTCAACAGTAAAAGATTCGTTGAAAGTTAAAAATTGATTAGACATTTGTATTCTAGGCACAAGTCTTTTCAATTCTTTTACTTTACTGTTGAAGAGAGCTGGAGACAAGGTATGTATGCATAGCATATAGTTTAGGAAACATTCTTGGGTGAATTTGCTTTTGAATGCTACTTTCCTATATCTTGCACACTTGCACGAATCAATTCTAAGGGCAAAACCCAAATCAAGATAAGGTGGGGAAGTCATTACCCTTCCTTAGCCCACAAACCATCTCCAAGCACGCACAACCTAAGCCTAATTAAAATTTGATAGACGTTGGCCTTAGGGACATCTCGAACTCAATAGGAGATTATCTTAAAGAGGAAAGTGTTGGAAATTGACTCCTGTAAAGTCAGTGTCAAGGAAAGGGATTGAGGGCCGAAAGCCCGAAGAGTGGTGGTTACTTAATTAAGGAACGTCTTTTGACGGAAAACCTCCCACCAATCTTGCCCCGACCTGGCTGACTACCTTGTGGTCAAGGTCTACACTCTACCTCTTGTGGACAATCGACCAGTTAGGAGTTGTCTAGGTCAAGGATACCTTAGACTAGGCTTGGTTGATTTTTCTTTATTGTTGACTGCTGTTTGAACTTGTTGTGATTGTGACTGTGATTGTGTATGCAAGTTTGGTCGAGAGACCCTAATTCATCTAGGTTGACTAGACACACATCACCACCTAAGTTTGAACCAAGACCAGATCCGGTAATGGCTCAATCCACATCACTGCAGGATAGGTTCTACCCCATTAGGACCTCACTTCCATCATGCATCTCACTTCCATCGGTTGGTGAATACAATTTGAGCTCAAGCCTCAATTCATCAACACACTCCCCAAATTTCATGGTCTAGAGTCCGAAGATGCCTACTTCTTCATAAGAGAATTTGAGGAAGTATGTCTTATGATGAAAATCCCACACCTTGTAGACGATGCTATTAGGTTGAGATTTATCCCGTTTGCACTTAAGGACCTAGCAAAAAAGTGGCTCTACAGCTTAGCAGCCGGTTCCATCACATCTTGGGATGGTTTCATCAAGGTCTTCTTGAAGAAATTCTATCCTATCCATAAAACCGCTCTCATTAGGAAGACGATCATGCAATTTAAGCAAGAGCCTAGTGAACCGTTCTGGAGGTACTTTGAACGCTTTAAGGACCTCCTTGTCCAATGTCCACATCATGGAATAGAGAAATGGCGACAATGCCAAATTCTCTATGACGGTTTAGACTATTCCACCAAACCCTCCTAGAAAGTATGTGCCAAGGGGGTTTCTTGCAGAAAGATGAAGATGAGGGATGGGATTTGTATGAAAATTTAGCTGAGAAAACCATCCAATGGGATCTGCGAGTGAGACCCCTAAGAATCCTAACTCCATCTCTTCGAAAGGAGGTCTCCATTCCATAGAATCGTCCATCGCTAATGAGGCTAAGTTAGCTAATTTAGCTAGAAGACTGAAGCTCTAGAGACAAAAGAACCAAGTCCAGTCAATCAAGTCAGCCCGAACCAATTTCCACCCCCGGGCTGCACTTATTGTCAAGCCATGAACCATGTGTTTGAGGAATGCCCAGTGTTTCAAGCTCAGCAATCCTACCACGAACCGATGAATGCGGCCTTTTCAAGGCCGAACAATAACCCTTACGCCCCAACGTACAATCCCTGCTGGAGAAATCACCGAAATTTCTCATGGAGCCAGAACAACAATGACCATTCACGATCCAATCATGCTAACCACTTCCATCAAGGTAACAATTCTTCCAATCATCAACCCAACTTCTCCAATTTCCATCATAATTCTCCCAACCATCCACCAAGCTTTCCAAATTATCAATAGAACTTTCCTAACCAATCTCCACAATCCTCCTTCCAGAATCCTCAATTGGAAAGGAGAATGACTGACTTTGAAAGGAACATGGAGAGATATATGAAAAATCAAGACACTCTCATGCAAACCATTCAGAGGTTAGAGGTTCAAATGAGCCAACTAGCCAACCCACAGAATGAGAGACAAAAGGGTACCCTGCCTAGTCAGCCAGTCACCAATCCGAGGAATTCCCAACAAGCTCATTTGGCTGAGGATCCTTCATTCAATCAATGTAATGCTGTGCATACATTGAGGTCAGGAAAGAAAGTTGATAACCAAGTGTCAACACCCACCAATCCTATTCAGCACAACCACAATCAAGCTTCCACCTCATCCAATCCAAGCTCTTTCAAATCTGACGAGTCTGAAAAAGACAAGTCAGCCAGCCAGGTGCACCAGCCTATAGTACCATTTCCGAATAGGCTGAAAAACAATAAGCAAAATCCGCACATGGACAAGATAATAGAGATGTTTAATCAAGTGAAAATAAATGTGCCACTTCTTGATGCCATCCAACAAGTTCCTTCCTATGCTAAGTTTCTTAAGGACATGTGCACCAAGAAGAGAAAGACTAATGTTCCTAAGAAAGTCTTCCTAGCCACTAATATTAGTGAGCTATTTTCGGGTCCTATCCCTGTCAAGTACAAAGATCCAGGTAGCCCTACCATTGCCTGCACAATAGGACAAGCCGAGATTAGTCGTGCACTTCTTGACTTGGGAGCAAGTATCAACTTGCTTCCATTCTCTGTTTATCAACAACTCGGGTTGGGTGACCTTAGTCCAACTCGAGTCACCATCCAACTGGCTGACCGTTCTGTTAAAGTTCCAAAAGGGGAAATTAACGATGTCCTGATTCGGGTAGGGGAGTTCATATACCCTGTCGATTTCATAGTTTTGGAGACACAACCTGTGTCCAACTCCAATCGTAGGGCTCAAACTCCGGTCATCCTAGGTCGACCATTCCTTGCCACTGCTAATGCCATCATCAATTGCAGGAATGGGTCTATGAGGTTAACCTTTGGAGACATGACTAGAGAAGTCAATGTCTTCCATCTAGGAAAACAACCCCGTAACATCGAGGACCAAACTTTTGAAGTAAACCAAATTGAGAACTTGACAAGTGAACACGGGGAAGAATTGGGATCAGAAATGGAGATTGACTTCGAGTTAGAGTCTGATGACTTTAATCTCGATCAGGTGGTAGATTCTACCATGAATTGGGCTTCAAACCCGATTTCACCAACTATGGAGCCAACAGATTTGACTAGTCCTTCTAGTGAGCCTTCCTCTTCCTTAGAATTGAAAGCCCTTCCTGCGCATCTTAAGTACGCCTATCTAGGCGAACAAGAGACCTTTCCCGTCATCATTGCCTCCCATTTAAATGACGGGGAAGAAAAGATTTGAAAGATATTCTAAGAAAACATAAGGAAGCCATCGGGTGGACTATGACTGATATCAAGGGATTAAGTCCAACCATCGTTCAACACCGCATCCATCTCAATGAAGATGCCACACCCAAGAGAGACCCACAGCGTAGGTTAAACCCTATAATGCAAGAGGCTGTTCATGCTGAAATCATAAAACTCTTAGACAATGGGATAATTTATCCCATTTCGGATAGCCAATGGGTCAGTCCTGTCCACGCGGTCCCAAAGAAATCTGGTTTCACCGTAGTGGAAAACGAGAACAAAGAGTTGGTTCAAACTCGACTTCCCACGAAGATTCGAGTTTGCATTGACTATAGGAAACTGAATGCTGCAACTCGTAAGGACCATTTTCCACTTCCCTTCATTGATCAGATGCTTGAACGTTTAGCAGGTCACGAGTACTACTGCTTCTTGGACGTTACTCGGGCTATAACCAGATCCCTATCGCTCCTGAGGACCAAGAAAAGACCACGTTTACCTGTCCATTTGGGACATTTGCTTATCGTCGATGCCATTCGGCTTATGCAATGCCCCAGCAACGTTTCAACGTTGCATGTTGAGTCTTTTCTCTGACATGGTAGAGCGCTTCTTAGAAATCTTCATGGATGATTTCTCCATCTACGGAGATTCATTCACTCAATGTCTCCACCATCTTGAACTCGTCCTCCAACGTTGTGCTGAAAAACATTTGACACTAAACTGGGAGAAATGCCACTTCATGGTGAAACATGGAATTGTCTTGGGTCATGAAATATCCAAGAAAGGAATAGAAGTGGATAGAGCCAAAATCGAGGTTATTGCTAAGCTTCCCATGCCCAAATGCGTTAAGGACATTAGATCCTTCTTAGGACACGCTGGATTCTACCGAAGATTTATCAAGGATTTTAGCAAAATTGCTAGGCCCTTGACTAATCTGTTAGCTAAGGATGTGTCCTTCACTTTCGATGCTGACTGCATCACTTCTTGGGAGAAGCTTAAGAGAGAGCTGATTTCTGCACCAATCATATCTGCACCGGATTGGTCTAAGCCGTTTGAGATTATATGCGATGCTTCTGATTTTGCCATAGGCGCTGTCCTAGGACAACGTATTGATAACAAGCAGCATGTGATCTACTACTCTAGTAGGACTCTCAATGACGCTCAACTGAACTACACTACAACCGAGAAGGAATTCTTGGCAGTAGTGTTTGCCTTAGAGAATTTTCGTCCCTACCTACTAGGGTCCAAAACTACCATCTTCACCGATCATTCTGCACTTAGGTATCTCATGATGAAGAAGGATGCCAAGGCCCGACTCATTCGTTGGATCCTCCTTCTTCAAGAATTTGATCTCGAAATTCGAGACAAGAAAGGTGTAGAAAATGTCGTTGCTGACCATCTCTCACGGATTCCTAATTCTCCATGCAACGAATTACCCATCAATGAGGATTTTCCTGATGAACATCTCTTAGCTATCTCTAGGGAACCTTGGTTTGCTGATATAGTGAATTACTTAGTCACAAACCAAACTCCGTCTCATTGGTCCAAAAATGATGTTTACCGGTTCTTATCCCAAGTCCGGTATTTCTTTTGGGAGGAACCGTATCTTTTCAAGTACTGTTCCGACCAAATTATTAGGAGATGCATTCCCGATGAGGAGGTTAGGAGTGTTCTGTCCTTTTGTCACGAACTTGCATGCGGTGGACACTTTGGTCCCCGCAAGACTGCTGAAAAGGTGCTACAAAGCGGGTTTTATTGGCCCACTCTGTTCAAGGATGCCTATGATTTTTGCAAGACGTGCCCTAGATGCCAAATGGTAGGTAGGATCTCACATCGAAATGTGATGCCCCTCAACCCAATTCTAGAAATAGAACTCTTTGATGTTTGGGGCATCGACTTTATGGGTCCATTTCCTAACTCATTTGGGAACCAATACATATTGGTTGCTGTGGACTACGTGTCCAAGTGGGTAGAAGCCATTCCATGCAAAACTAATGATAACAAAGTTGTCATAAAGTTTTTGAGAGAGAACATTTTTTCCCGCTTCGGAACCCCTCGTGCTATCATTAGTGATAATGACACCCACTTTTGCAATAGATCTTTTGAAGCCCTTATGTGAAAGTATGCCATAACTCACAAGTTGTCCACACCATATCATCCTCAAACCAGTGGGCAAGTTGAGGTTTCAAATAGACAAGTCAAACTTATATTGGAGAAAACTGTGAACCAAAACCGGAAAGATTGGTCCTTAAAACTTGTAGATGCTCTATGGGCCTACAGGACCGCTTTCAAGACGATTTTAGGAATGTCTCCCTATAGGTTAGTCTATGGCAAACCTTGTCACTTGCCCGTTGAGTTAGAGCACCGAGCCTTATGGGCAATCAAGCAGTTAAATTTCGATTTGACTAAGGCCGGTGACCTTCGGAAATTACAAATTTCCGAATTGGAGGATTGAGAAATGAGGCCTATGAAAATGCTAGGATCACTAAAGATAGAGTGAAGATTTTCCATGACAAGCACATCATAAGAAAATCTTTGTCCCTGGTCAAAAAGTCTTACTCTACAATTCTAGGCTTCATCTTTTTCTAGGAAAATTGAAATCACGATGGACTGGGCCATTCGTTGTAAAGACCGTGTTTCCACACGGTGCAGTTGAGATCAGTGACCCCAAGAATGGAAATGACTTTAAGGTAAATGGTCAACGCCTTAAACCTTTCTTGGAATCGGTGCCGGTAGATGAAACGGTAATGGGTCTTTTTGACCCAGTGTATCGGTAACTTTCGTCCTTTCCATTTTATTTCATGCCTTATACATTTCTTTCATACATTGGAGACAATGCATGAGATAAGTGTGGGGGAGGGTTCTAACATGGCTGATTAAAAAAAAAATGGATATATATAAAAAATAAATAAATAAATAAATAATTTTAAAAAAAAAATTTTTTTTGAAAGGGTAGACAATATTTTGATATATTTTTTGTAAGAATTTAAGTCAATTTTAAGGAATAGGAGAATCATAATTAGGATTTCTTATACTTGGTCGAAATAATATAACTTGTTTGATTTTTAGGGTCAGGAAGAAATTTGGGAAAGTAATTTAGTCTTGATATTTACCTTGATGACATATGCACACAAAATACACTCACACACTTAGGGTTTGAAAACAGAGACTCTTATTCCTTATCAAAAAAAAAAAAAAGAAGAGCTCTAATTATTGAGTAGCTAGGTGCTTTGGCCTAAGCAAGCCTTAGTATTTATGCAAAAGATAATTAGACAAGTTTGAAAAAGAAAAAAAATGTGTGTATCCTCTGATTAAGCTGGGTACTTATGCCTCATGAAGCATAAGTATTCACGCCTAAAAGGGGTACCTAGTATAAATAATGTGTATCCTCTGATTAAGCTGGGTATTTATGCCTCATGAAGCATAAGTATTCACGCCTAAAAGGGTTACATAGCATAAATAAAAACCTTGGTTTCGTGGCCTTATCTGCTCGGGTGTTTAGGTCCTTAGGGGTGTTTTCTCACCTGGTGCCCTAAAACCGTCTGGTTTGGGTGTCACCGACTGAAAGCTCGTTACATGGGCAGATTAGAAAGCCTAATGAAATTGAGGAATAAAAATTCACAAAAAAATAAATAAATATGAGGCATAGGAGTTAATGTTGAAGAACCCTTAGTAAACTTCACAGTCACGATGGTGCATACGAATCAGGGTAAATTAATAGACTAGATGAGAAGTACAATTTGACTCCTTACTTTAATTGATGACATGTTTTTGAATGGAGACTAAGTATAGGAATGAAAAATTTGATATTCCTATAACTTATAGATTACTTAAGATCTCACAAATATACTTCGAATATTTCCTCCTTCAAAAATATAAAAAATATATATAATAAAAAAAATGCTTTTCAAAAATACTAACCTTTTCTCTTCCTTTTGGATTTTGTGGGTGTAATCCGCTGAAAACCCTCACGAGACAAAACTCGTTCTCTAGGGGTGACCTAGAGGTTTAACGGCTTGTTGCACATGCTCAGTGCAATCGAGTGACCTGCGAAAGTGGTCTAATAATTGATTCGAGTTAGTCTAATGATTTTTGCTCGAGGGCGAGCAAAAGATAAGTGTGGGGTGTGATTTGTCACATACATTGCATTCATGTTGTCACTTTACCACACTTGTTTCCTAATAAATGATATTAATAAGTGTCTTTTTTCTTTGCTAATTGTAGGCCCAAATGCTCAAAGGAATAAAAGGAGAACAAGCCCAAAAGCCCACTTTATTCTGAATTAATTCAGAATAAACTCGAAGTGAAGAAATCTGGGCTATCAAGGAGTTGAGAAAATCCCTCCTTGAATCGAGGAATCGGAGCCAAGAAAATCAAATGCTGATTCAGTCAGTGGTTGAAGAAGAAACAAGAAAATCAACCAGATATGCGAGAAGCCCTTCACCCCAGGAAGCTCCCCCCTCTTGGTGTGGCCACCTGGCCACACCAGTGCCGCAGAATTGCGGCCCAAGCTACAATTCTACGGCCAACTGAAGTCAGTTGGGGGAGCGTTTGCTCCCCCAACGTTCCCGGGATCATGATTCTCTGGTTTTTGGCTATAAATACCTCTTTCAGCAGAGAAAAAGGCAGCGAAGACTAGGATTAAACTTTGCTTTTATTTTCTTAGGATCTAGGTTCATTGTTAATTAGAACACAAGTTGTAACTCTGTTGTTTACTTTGTAGTTCAGTTTAAAAAGCTTGTGAGAGAGAGGACTGAGAGCTTGTAATCAAAGATTGAAGTGACAGCAATTCAAGAGCAAGCCATCTTTTCTCCACTCGTGTTTCGGTATGTTGCGCATGTTTATTTTTGCTTTGTCGTTTTCCATGAATAACTAAAAGGTTTTCTGGGCTAGCTATCTACTCTCTCTTGTTTTCTTCTCCTCTGTTTTTTTTTAAAGAAAAAGTCCCGATGACTCATATGCATGCCTCCCTTACAAGCCTTTCTTTTTGAAAGTGTTCTTGAAGGCACATGAGGATGGGCATAGATAGTTGAATTCACTATTCTCTCTTGATCTTCTTGTGAATCATTTTTAATTCATTCTTGCTTCTTCGCGCTTTATGTTTTAATATCTGATTCCAACTCTTTCTTGAAGATAAAGAACTCAACCCCTCTACATCTTATGTGCTTTACTCAAAGCTTTCTAAAAAGAATCAACTTTAAGTCTTGCAAATGAACCCAGGGACTTAATATTTTAAGAGAAGAATGAACAAGTGAGTAGGAAGATAGTAAGCCCAGATTTGATTTCATATTATAAAACAACATCACAACTCTTAAAGCTTTTTACAAATCACTTTCTCCAAATCCTTTTCTGAAAGTTGAAATTTCTCTTTTTCATCTCTTTTCCTTCCATTCTCTTTTTCTTAAAAAACTAACACACTTCTTTGTTTCTATTTACTTCACCGAAACGCTTCTATCGCATCCCTCCTCGTGGACTCGACCCGTTAGCCACAAGCTACACGGTACATTCTTAACTTCATTGGTTGTTTCATTTGTTTTAGCAATCAATTTTTGGCGCCGTTGCCGGGGAGGGAACAGTGTAGTTGTTTTAACAACTTTTGTGTGTTTGTTTCAGGGACTCGAAGATCAAGATCTAGCATTCAAGCTTTGCCAAGAAGACTTGAAAATTCTGTGCCCCTACTCTCGAAAGTAGGAAACAGAATTTCAAGAAATTGCTTTGCAATCTGAAATTTCTTGGGACTACTAAAAACTTTGTTTTGCAAGACATATTGCTCGCAAAAACTTTAGTTTTTATATGTCATATTTGTTCTAGTGTTTCTATCCAACATCCCTGTTTTTAAGTCAACAGTAAAAGATTCGTTGAAAGTTAAAAATTGATTAGACATTTGCATTCTAGGCACAAGTCTTTTCAATTCTTTTACTTTACTGTTGAAGAGAGCTGGAGACAAGGTATGTATGCATAGCATATAGTTTAGGAAACATTCTTGGGTGAATTTGCTTTTGAATGCTACTTTCCTATATCTTTGACACTTGCACGAATCAATTCTAAGGGCAAAACCCAAATCAAGATAAGGTGGGGAAGTCATTACCCTTCCTTAGCCCACAAACCATCTCCAAGCACGCACAACCTAAGCCTAATTAAAATTTGATAGACGTTGGCCTTAGGGACATCTCGAACTCATAGGAGATTATCTTAAAGAGGAAAGTGTTGGAAATTGACTCCTGTAAAGTCAGTGTCAAGGAAAGGGATTGAGGGCCGAAAGCCCGAAGAGTGGTGGTTACTTAATTAAGGAAGTCTTTTGACGGAAAACCTCCCACCAATCTTGCCCCGACCTGGCTGACTAGCTTGTGGTCAAGGTCTACACTCTACCTCTTGTGGACAATCGACCAGTTAGGAGTTGTCTAGGTCAAGGATACCTTAGACTAGGCTTGGTTGATTTTTCTTTATTGTTGACTGCTGTTTGAACTTGTTGTGATTGTGACTGTGATTGTGTATGCAAGTTTGGTCGAGAGACCCTAATTCATCTAGGTTGACTAGACACACATCACCACCTAAGTTTGAACCAAGACCAGATCCGGTAATGGCTCAATCCACATCACTGCAGGATAGGTTCTACCCCATTAGGACCTTACTTCCATCATGCATCTCACTTCCATCGGTTGGTGAATACAATTTTGAGCTCAAGCCTCAATTCATCAACACACTCCCCAAATTTCATGGTCTAGAGTCCGAAGATGCCTACTTCTTCATAAGAGAATTTGAGGAAGTATGTCTTATGATGAAAATCCCACACCTTGTAGACGATGCTATTAGGTTGAGATTTATCCCGTTTGCACTTAAGGACCTAGCAAAAAAGTGGCTCTACAGCTTAGCAACCGGTTCCATCACATCTTGGGATGGTTTCATCAAGGTCTTCTTGAAGAAATTCTATCCTATCCATAAAACCGCTCTCATTAGGAAGACGATCATGCAATTTAAGCAAGAGCCTAGTGAACCGTTCTGGAGGTACTTTGAACGCTTTAAGAACCTCCTTGTCCAATGTCCACATCATGGAATAGAGAAATGGCGACAATGCCAAATTCTCTATGACGGTTTAGACTATTCCACCAAAACCCTCCTAGAAAGTATGTGCCAAGGGGGTTTCTTGCAGAAAGATGAAGATGAGGGATGGGATTTGTATGAAAATTTAGCTGAGAAAACCATCCAATGGGAATCTGCGAGTGAGACCCCTAAGAATCCTAACTCCATCTCTTCGAAAGGAGGTCTCCATTCCATAGAATCGTCCATCGCTAATGAGGCTAAGTTAGCTAATTTAGCTAGAAGACTGGAAGCTCTAGAGACAAAAGAACCAAGTCCAGTCAATCAAGTCAGCCCGAACCAATTTCCACCCCCGGGCTGCACTTATTGTCAAGCCATGAACCATGTGTTTGAGGAATGCCCAGTGTTTCAAGCTCAGCAATCCTACCACGAACCGATGAATGCGGACTTTTCAAGGCCGAACAATAACCCTTACGCCCCAACGTACAATCCCGGCTGGAGAAATCACCCAAATTTCTCATGGAGCCAGAACAACAATGACCATTCACGATCCAATCATGCTAATCACTTCCATCAAGGTAACAATTCTTCCAATCATCAACCCAACTTCTCCAATTTCCATCATAATTCTCCCAACCATCCACCAAGCTTTCCAAATTATCAACAGAACTTTCCTAACCAATCTCCACAATCCTCCTTCCAGAATCCTCAATTGGAAAGGAGAATGACTGACTTTGAAAGGAACATGGAGAGATATATGAAAAATCAAGACACTCTCATGCAAACCATTCAGAGGTTAGAGGTTCAAATGAGTCAACTAGCCAACCCACAGAATGAGAGACAAAAGGGTACCCTGCCTAGTCAGCCAGTCACCAATCCGAGGAATTCCCAACAAGCTCATTTGGCTGAGGATCCTTCATTCAATCAATGTAATGTTGTGCATACATTGAGGTCAGGAAAGAAAGTTGATAACCAAGTGTCAACACCCACCAATCCTATTCAGCACAACCACAATCAAGCTTCCACCTCATCCAATCCAAGCTCTTCCAAATCTGACGAGTCTGAAAAAGACAAGTCAGCCAGCCAGGTGCACCAGCCTATAGTACCATTTCCGAATAGGCTGAAAAACAATAAGCAAAATCCGCACATGGACAAGATAATAGAGATGTTTAATCAAGTGAAAATAAATGTGCCACTTCTTGATGCCATCCAACAAGTTCCTTCCTATGCTAAGTTTCTTAAGGACATGTGCACCAAGAAGAGAAAGACTAATGTTCCTAAGAAAGTCTTCCTAGCCACTAATATTAGTGAGCTATTTTCGGGTCTTATCCCTGTCAAGTACAAAGATCCAGGTAGCCCTACCATTGCCTGCACAATAGGACAAGCCGAGATTAGTCGTGCACTTCTTGACTTGGGAGCAAGTATCAACTTGCTTACATTCTCTGTTTATCAACAACTCGGGTTGGGTGACCTTAGTCCAACTCGAGTCACCATCCAACTGGCTGACCGTTCTGTTAAAGTTCCAAAAGGGGAAATTAACGATGTCCTGATTCGGGTAGGGGAGTTCATATACCCTGTCGATTTCATAGTTTTGGAGACACAACCTGTGTCCAACTCCAATCGTAGGGCTCAAACTCCGGTCATCCTAGGTCGACCATTCCTTGCCACTGCTAATGCCATCATCAATTGCAGGAATGGGTCTATGAGGTTAACCTTTGGAGACATGACTAGAGAAGTCATGTCTTCCATCTAGGAAAACAACCCCGTGACATCGAGGACCAAACTTTTGAAGTAAACCAAATTGAGAACTTGACAAGTGAACACGGGGAAGAATTAGGATCAGAAATGGAGATTGACTTCGAGTTAGAGTCTGATGACTTTAATCTCGATCAGGTGGTAGATTCTGCCGTGAATTGGGCTTCAAACCCGATTTCACCAACTATGGAGCCAACAGATTTGACTAGTCCTTCTAGTGAGCCTTCCTCTTCCTTAGAATTGAAAGCCCTTCCTGCACATCTCAAGTACGCCTATCTAGGCGAACAAGAGACCTTTCCCGTCATCATTGCCTCCCATTTAAATGACGGGGAAGAAAAAGATTTGAAAGATATTCTAAGAAAACATAAGGAAGCCATCGGGTGGACTGTTCTTCCATCTCTTTCTGAGCTGTGGCAGGGAAGAATCTATTATAAAAGCTCTTAGAAAACTGGTCCCAAGTGATGGGTTTCTCCAGTCTTGCCTCTTCAGCTAGCCACCAGGTCCTGGCCACATCTTTTAGTTGAATCTTGGCAACCTCTACCTGATTTTCCTTTGGGACCCGGGCTGCATTCAAGAGATCTGTGGTGTCAATCAGCCATTGTTCGGCCTCTAGTGGTCTCTCTCCTCCTGTGAATATTGCCGGCTGCAACCGCCTGAAGTCTGATACATTCCCCGGCCTTTGTTCCTTAGGAGTTGTTAATCCTTGCCGAAGGAGTTCTGTCTGTTGTTGTTAATTTTCCATCATGTTCTGGATAACCCTCAGAATATTAGCATTTTCTCCCGTGGGTCCATTTGGTAGTGGCCCGGATGATTGTCCGGAACTGTTACGACCCGTCCTTCTATCCATCTTTATGTTGGTAAAAGATGACTGGAAAATGGAAAGATAGAAGGATTTTAGGACATAAGGAAAGGAGTCAAGAAGGAATAGATAACTTTGTACAGATACCTTTGTACATTGTAGTTGGATTGTATAACTGAGACTCATGCATAGCAATTGCAAATTAATATCCCATTAATTTGCTGCTTGATTGTACTGTAGGTGTGAGAACCTAGGCTCTGATACCAACCTGTAACGCCCCGATTCCGAGGGAACGGAGACATTACTGCGACGTATATACGCAGGTCATAAGTACCCTTACGTATATACGCTAAGCATCAGTACAGGCAAGAATCACAGTACCACAATACGTAGTATTTATACACATGCCAACTTAAGGAGTACAATTTACAAAGTTCTCACAGAGTGTGATATACTATTACATGTATCGTATATCACAGCCAGGTACAAAAGTAAAATTTACAATATGAATACAAGATGCTCACGAGCTGAAGGAAAGTCCCGCAAGCTGGAAGGAAGAGTCGGGTACAAAAGGAACCAAGATTAGTCAGTCTGCTCTGAGAAGAAAACTTGATCTTCGGTGGAGGGCTCCACTTCAATCCAAGCTTCAGAACCTGAACATACAAATTCAAGGGAGTCAGAACCTCCCAACAACTGTTCAGGTTACAGCCAAGTGGCATAAGAGATAAGTGTATGAGAAAGCATGTAAAGGAGGTACAACGTAATAGAAAAACCCGAATATGTCGACAAACTCGGTAAAGCACACAATGGATCCATAGTTGGCATCTTTTAATATTATTATTACTCGTCTTACCCTGATGTCTAGATATGTGGACTAGCGTCCCAGCACACATATATCCACATCTGAGTAAAGCAAGGTTGTTATTGAAAACCAGCGGGGTATCAACGAACAATGTTTACAGTGGGTCCCGTGCATACCCGGGACCACGGCCCAGGATGTTCCGTTGCTTGGTGACGGAACCTACCGCAAGGCAATTAAGGAGGGTCTTATGGATGCCCTTATCAATATGGTACCAGGAAGGAGGGAGCCAGCTCTCCCCTCGGTCCCCTGGAGGCCCACAGGTCAGACCGGAAGTTTTAGTTGCACAACATGCCTAATACCACTGTAAACATGAACATGTATTGATAGCCGCGAGTTTCCCCCGACCCGATGCAAGTTGTTCCTTTTTATGATTTATTATGTATTTATCAGATTCCGGGAATGAGCAGGAATAAGTCAGGAATACATGTATCTCAGGAGTACAGTATGTACTATAATGAAATCAAGATGTCAAGTCACCATTCCCGTTGTCGTGATAATCATAAGAGTCAAGTGTATCATGCCGGGTGTCAAGTGATAGCATGACAAGAGGGTGATATTCGTCAAGTGACAAGTCATGTAATAACAAGGGGCAATTATCTGATAGTAGTATGTCGGGTGGTAACATGTCGGTTGACAAGTGATACAACCAAGTGGAGCTGAGTATGCTGGAGGCACAGGTAGCGAACAGAGTTTAGACACTAATACGCTTGGCGAGGTTACCGGGACGACTCGTTTTTAGAATACGAGTGGAAGGTCCGGTAGCAACTTGCCTGGACGAATTTAGTGAATAAAGCGCTGAGCGCTAAGTATGCTAACCAGATGGAGCTGAGAAACCTGACGGTCCCAATCACCTCTCTTTCGAGATAGTGAGAGACCGAGGCTGAATGGTCGCACGAGTTGTTCTATCCTATTACAAGCATTACAGTATATCAGTCCGGGACATATCCACAGATTACAACACACACACACCTGTACAACCACATCGCACTGCTACCAAGGACAACATAATAATGATTTTAATACAAGTCTATTTTCTGGCGAGGAAAATCACTCGCCTAAAACGCCACTTTTCAAGCTTTGCGCGTCCGATTCCACGGGAAAGGAAAATACCAAGCGAGCAAAGGAAAGGGGGCTTGGCCTTTTGGGTGGCCGCCGGCCCTAGGGTGGTGCGCCACCCCTTGGTGGTGGCCTAGGGAGTGGCCGGCCCCAAGGAGAGGGAGGAGGAGAGGAAAGGGAAGGTGATTTTGTTGGTGGTGGTATTTGATAAAGAAGATGGATTTTGGTGGAGAGAAAAAAAGAAAGTAAAGGAGGTGATGTTTGGAGGTGGAAGTAGTGGAGATGGAGGTGGTGTTGTGATGGTGAAATTAATGGTGGAAGTGAAGATGGTGGTGGAAAATAGTAGGGGTAATGGTGATGTTAGTTGTTGTCGTTGTAAGCCTCACCATAATGATCACCGGAATAATCGTAAACGATTACCGGAATAATCACCGGAGGGGTTACCGACGAAGAAGAGCTCGGCACCAATCCAAAGGAGGTGGCCGGCCCTAAGAGAAGATGATGGGGTGGTGGTTTGTGGAGAGGTTTTGTTGTAGTGGTAGTTTTGGAAAAGGTAAAGGAGAAGGTGGAGACTTTGGTGGAGTTGTTGAAGTTGTGGTGGTTTAAATGGAGAGGGAGGAGGAAGAAGATGAAGGTAGGAAGTTAGAGAAGTTGTAGTGGTGGTGGTTGTGGTGGAGATGAAGGAGGAGTTGGTGGTGGTTAAGGTGTTGGTGAAGAGAAAAATGAAGTGAAATGAAGAAGGAAAGGTTTATATAGGAATTGGATTTGTGAAGGTGATGTAAATAAATATTTAGAGAGGGGGTTTTTTTGAAAAAATGGAGAGGTGAGGTGTCTCTTGGCCGGCCATGGTGATGGGAGAGGGATTTGAGTGGTTTGGGATATTTTGGAGAAGATATTTTTGGTGGAAGGAGAAGATATTTTTGGTGGAAAGTTGTAGAAAGTATTGGAAGAACGGAGAATTTGGTGGAAGGAAAAGGAAAGAAAGAAAAGGAAAAAGCAAAAGAAAATGAAAAAAAGGAAGATATTTTCTTGGAAGAAAAAGTGAAAATAATTAGAGTGGCGGATTCCCGAGATTCGGTTGCGGATGCGGAAAACTTTCGGAAAAATACCGAAATCGTCCGAAAATCAAGTATCTCGGAACGACCCGCAAAAATTCTCAAAAATCAAGAATATTATTTTAAGAATCATGGTGAAATTCGTTTCAAGAAATTATTTATAGTTTTTAAATTAAAAATCTTGGAATCGGCCGCCAATATCGGTCGACGCCAAATCCGGCAGAAATCTGTTAAATTTTGAAAATTCTCAAAAAAAGAATTAAGGTAGTAAATATTATTCTAAGTAGATATGTGAAAGCAGTTTCTCAAAATTTGACCCCAGTTGTAAATTAAAAATTCAGGAATAAACCAGTGGTACCGATTAATCCCGATTTTAGTATATAAAAAATAATTCAGAAAAAATCTGAAAAATCATGAAAAATCTAGAATATTGGGAAATAGTATTTGAAACTAAAATTGACCCAATTGGATTACCAGAGAGATCAAATAATGTAGTACTTTCATTGTACGAGAAATAAATAAGAGAAAATAATAAATAAAATAACAAAGTGTTTAACAAACCAGGATACGCATCTGAGTACGTATTCTGAGGATGGGGTGTTACAATCCATCCACCTTGCAAAAAATTTCGTCCTCGAAATTTCAGGAAGGGGAATATGACGGTAGAGAAGAATAGGAAGAAAGAATTTTACCAACTAAGATGTAAATAGTTGAGGGTAACGCTCTCGAATAACATCCTCTCGTTCCCACGTGGCCTCCCCTGGAACATGCCTATTCCAAGAAACCAATACTAACGGTATTGCCTTATTTTTCAGAGTCTTGATACTTTTGTCCAGAATGGCCATCGGTTGTTCCTTATAAGATAGATCTGGTTGTAGTTCCAGTTCAGAGTGATTTAGAATATGACTCTCATCCTTGACATACTTCCGTAACTGTGATATGTGAAAGACATTATGAATTCCTTCTAATGACGGCGGTAATGCCAAGCGGTAAGCTACATCTCCCACTCGATCCAAAATCTCGAATGGGCCGATATATCTCGGACTAAGTTTCCCACGAGTACCGAATCGGATTACCCCTTTTGTTGGTGATATCCTTAAAAATACATGATCACCTGCTCTGAATTCCAATGGTCTTCTGTTAGTGTCAGCCCAACTTTTCTGTCGGCTCTGTGCTACCCGGAGGTGATTTCTAATAATTCTGACTTTGTCTGTTGTCTGAATTAATATATCTGGCCCCAAAAGTCTTCTCTCACCGACTTCGTCCCAACATAACGGTGACCTACATTTTCTACCGTACAAGGCTTCATATGGAGCCATCTTGATACTGGCCTGATAGCTGTTATTATAAGAGAATTCAGTCAAATGAAGATAATCTTCCCATGACCCTTTGAAGTCAATCATGCAGGCTCGCAGCATGTCTTCAAGAATTTGGATAGTTCGTTCAGATTGTCCGTCTGTCTGGGGGTGATATGAAGTACTGAATTTCAGACGAGTTCCTAGATTTTCTTGGAGACTTTCCCAGAAATGTGATCAGAATCTTGTATCTCTATCCGATACAATGCTAACCAGAACTCCATGTAGACGAACTATTTCCTTCATATATTTGTCTGCTAGAACTTCTGTTGTTTGACCTACTCTGAATGGTATGAAGTGAGCTGATTTTGTGAGGCGATCGATGATTACCCATACTGCATTATTACCCTTAGGACTGCGGGGTAGAGCCGTGACAAAATCCATGGTGATATGTTCCCACTTCCATTCGGGTATCGGTAAGGGTTGTAGAAGTCCAGCTGTTCTCTGGTGTTCTATTTTTATCTGCTGACAAACCAGGCACTTGGCCACATACTGGGCTATCTCCCTCTTCATAGCATTCCACCAAAACTGCTGCTTTATGTCTTGATACATTTTATTTCCCCCTGGGTGTATGGAATAAGCCGAACTGTGTGCCTCTGCCAGAATTTTCTGTCGAACTTCTCCTTGGAGAACACAAATTCTGTTACCAAAATAAAGTGCATCATCTGAATGAATATGGATATCAGTTCTTAATCCCGCCTCTACTTGAGCTCTGAATTTCTGTAATCTGGGGTCTTCCTTTTGAGCTTCTTTAATCTCATTCATCAGGGTTGGTTGAATTTGAAAAGTCATTAACTGTCCTGACTTATCAGTTCCTCGTACTAGCATTAAGTCCAATTTTGTGATATCCTGAATCAACTCCTTCTGTTGAGTGAGTTGTACTAGCATTTTATTTTCTGGCTTCCTTCTCAATGCATCTGGTACTGTATTGACCTTGCCAGGATGATATTGTAAGTCTATATCATAGTCTGCCATTAATTCAAGCCACCGTCTCTGTCTCATGTTTAATTCTTTCTGCGTGAAAATATACTTAAGACTCTTGTGATCAGTGTAGATTAACACCTAGTCTCCCAGAAGATAATGTCTCCAGATCTTCAATGCGAATATTACTGCTGCCAGCTCTAAGTCATGAGTTGGGTAATTTCTCTCATGTGGTTTCAATTGCCTGGATGCATAAGCTATGACATGATCATGTTGCATTAATACACACCCCAGGCCTTTTCCGGATGCATCACTGTATATAACCATTCCTCCTCTTCCTGAGGGAGTCCTCAAGACTGGAGCTGTAATGAGTCTTTTCTTTAATTGTTCAAATGCTGCAGTACATTCCTCTGTCCATATATACTTTTCCCCTTTTCGGGTGAGCTTTGTTAACGGGGCTGCGATCTTAGAGAAATCTCGGACAAAACGCCGGTAATATCCAGCTAATCCAATAAAACTCTTAATTTCTGTTACTGTCTTTGGAATTGGCCAGTCCTTCACTGCCTGGATTTTGCTGGGGTCAACTGAAATCCCTTCTTCTGAAATCATATGTCCAAGGAAAGCTATACAGTCTAACCAGAAGTCACACTTGCTCCGCTTAGCATGAAGTTGTTCCTGCTGGAGAGTCTGCAATACTATCCTCAAGTGTTCTGCATGCTCCTTGTCGTTCTTGGAATAGATCAAGATGTCATCTATAAATACAACTACAAACTGATCCAAATATGGCGAAAACACTCTGTTCATCAAATCCATAAAGACTGCAGGGGCGTTGGTAACTCCAAAGGGCATGACTAGAAACTCATAATGGCCATAATGAGTCCTGAATGCTGTCTTTGGAATATCTTCTTTCTTTACTTTTAGCTGATGATAACCCGATTGTAAATCTAATTTAGAAAAGACTCGGGCTCCATGAAGTTGATCAAAAAGATCATCAATTCTTGGTAAGGGATACTTATTCTTGATGGTAACTTTGTTTAATTCTCTATAGTCTATGCATAACCGTTTACCACCATCCTTTTTGTTTGCCAATAGTACAGGAGCTCCCCATGGTGAAGTACTCGGCCTAATTAACCCCTTATCAGAGTATTCTTGCAGCTGTTTCTTTAGAATCTCTAACTCAGTGGGTGCCATTCTGTACGGAGCTTTGGATATTGGAACTGTGCCTGGAATGGTATCAATGGAAAACTCAACCATTCTGTCAGGTGGGAGTCCTGAGATTTCAGCAAACACTTCTGGGAATTCATCCCAAACTGGTACTCCCTTCTTCTGAATCTCGGTAGTAGTCATCTGAGTTTTTCTCTTGGCAGACTTAAGTTCCCCGTCAAATTGAAATTCAGGCTGAAGTGGAATTCTGAAATTAATTTTCTTATTCCGACAATCAATAACCGCGTAGTATTTGCTGAGCTAGGTCATGCCTAAGATTACGTCGTACCCTTTGGTGTCTAGTACGAGCATATCTATGGCCAATGTTTTGTTACATATTTCTACAGGGCAATTGATACAAATTTTAGAGGAGATGACTACTCCATTCCCTGTGCTAATCTCCCATTAGTGGTCTAAAGACTTAACAGGTATACAATGCAAGGCAATGAAATGATCTGATATGTAACAATGAGAAGCACCCGAATCAAAGAGGGCTAGAACAGGTTTTGAGTGTACCCTGATCTTACCTATTACCACCTCTTCAGAAGTCTCAGCCTCTTCCGCTGTCAAGTTGTAGGCTTATCCCCTTCCGCGACCTGCTACAGTCCTAACTCCCCTTTGGACTGGGCGGATAACTTGCTGTTGGGGAGGGGGAGGGGCCCTTCTAGCCATTGGTCCCTGGTTCCTCTGTCCATTTGGTATTGGTGGTGCTGGCAAGGCTTGGTTCACTATTCCTGTCCTTTTATGGGGACAGCCTTCTATTGTATGGTTACTGGAACCACATACCAGGCATAATCCATTTGCCCTACGGCAATTTTGTTGAGAGTGACCTGGTTTCTAGCAATAATTACAAAAAGGAGATGATTGGGTTGGGTTATCTAAAGGGGCTGGTCGAAATGGTCGTCTCATTGTCGGAACTTTTGCAGCTCTGAATGGACCTCCTTTCCCCATTTGTGGAAGTGGCCTCTTCATGGCCTGGTTCCTTATCAGGTTAAATTTCTTTTTCTCCAGTCCCCGCTCCACCTCCCGAGCTATAGTGAGGACCTGGGAATATGTTTTCAGTTGTTGGGGAATCAAGAAGACTTGAATATCCATTTGTAAGCCCTGTTGGAATCTACTTACCCGCTTCTCTTCGTCGGTCACCATATATGAAGCAAAGCGGCTAAGCCTTAAGAACTCAGCGGCATACACATCCACAGACCGGTTCCATTGCTGAAGTCGGATGAACTGTTCTTCCATCTCTTTCTGAGCTGTGGCAGGGAAGAATCTATTATAAAAGCTCTTAGAAAACTGGTCCCAAGTGATGGGTTTCTCCAGTCTTGCCTCTTCAGCTAGCCACCAGGTCCTGGCCACATCTTTTAGTTGAATCTTGGCAACCTCTACCTGATTTTCCTTTGGGACCCGGGCTGCATTCAAGAGATCTGTGGTGTCGATCAGCCATTGTTCGGCCTCTAGTGGTCTCTCTCCTCCTTTGAATATTGCAGGCTGCAACCGCCTGAAGTCTGATACATTCACCGGCCTTTATTCCTTAGGAGTTGTTAATCCTTGCCGAAGGAGTTCTGTCTGCTGTTGTTGATTTTCCATCATGTTCTGGATAACCCTCAGAATATCAGCATTTTCTCCCGTGGGTCCATTTGGTAGTGGCCCGGATGATTGTCCGGAACTGTTACGACCCGTCCTTCTATCCATCTTTATGTTGGTAAAAAGATGACTGGAAAATGGAAAGATAGAAGGATTTTAGGACATAAGGAAAGGAGTCAAGAAGGAATAGATAACTTTGTACAGATAACTTTGTACATTGTAGTTGGATTGTATAACTGAGACTCATGCATAGCAATTGCAAATTAATATCCCATTAATTTGCTGCTTGATTGTACTGTAGGTGTGAGAACCTAGGCTCTGATACCAACCTGTAACGCCCCGATTCCGAGGGAACGGAGACATTACTGCGACGTATATACGCAGGTCATAAGTACCCTACGTATATACGCTAAGCATCAGTACAGGCAAGAATCACAGTACCACAATACGTAGTATTTATACACATGCCAACTTAAGGAGTACAATTTACAAAGTTCTCACAGAGTGTGATATACTATTACATGTATCGTATATCACAGCCAGGTACAAAAGTAAAATTTACAATATGAATACAAGATGCTCACGAGCTGAAGGAAAGTCCCGCAAGTGGAAGGAAGAGTCGGGTACAAAAGGAACCAAGATTAGTCAGTCTGCTCTGAGAAGAAACTTGATCTTCAGTGGAGGGCTCCACTTCAATCCAAGCTTCAGAACCTGAACATACAAATTCAAGGGAGTCAGAACCTCCCAACAACTGTTCAGGTTACAGCCAAGTGGCATAAGAGATAAGTGTATGAGAAAGCATGTAAAGGAGGTACAACGTAATAGAAAAACCTGAATATATCGACAAACTCGGTAAAGCACACAATGGATCCATAGTTGGCATCTTTTAATATTATTATTACTCGTCTTACCCTGATGTCTAGATATGTGGACTAGCGTCCCAGCACACATATATCCACATCTGAGTAAAGCAAGGTTGTTATTGGAAACCAGCGGGGTATCAACAAACAATGTTTACAGTGGGTCCCGTGCATACCCGGGACCACGGCCCAGGATGTTCCGTTGCTTGGTGACGGAACCTACCGCAAGGCGATTCAGGAGGGTCTTATGGATGCCCTTATCAATATGGTACCAGGAAGGAGGGAGCCAGCTCTCCCCTCGGTCCCCTGGAGGCCCACAGGTCAGACCGGAAGTTTTAGTTGCACAACATGCCTAATACCACTGTAAACATGAACATGTATTGATAGCCGCGAGTTTCCCCCGACCCGATGCAAGTTGTTCCTTTTTATGATTTATTATGTATTTATCAGATTCAGGGAATGAGCAGGAATAAGTCAGGAATACATGTATCTCAGGAGTATAGTATGTACTATAATGAAATCAAGATGTCAGGTCATCATTCCCGTTGTCGTGATAATCATAAGAGTCAAGTGTATCATGCCGGGTGTCAAGTGATAGCATGACAAGAGGGTGATATTCGTCAAGTGACAAGTCATGTAATAACAAGGGGCAATTATTTGGTAGTAGTATGTCGGGTGGTAACATGTCGGTTGACAAGTGATACAACCAAGTGGAGCTGAGTATGCTGGAGGCACAGGTAGCGAACAGAGTTTAGACACTAATACGCTTGGCGAGGTTACCGGGACGACTCGTTTTTAGAATACGAGTGGAAGGTCCGGTAGCAACTTGCCTGGACGGATTTAGTGAATAAAGCGCTGAGCGCTAAGTATGCTAACCAGATGGAGCTGAGAAACCTGACGGTCCCAATCACCTCTCTTTCGAGATAGTGAGAGACCGGAGGCTGAATGGTCGCACGAGTTGTTCTATCCTATTACAAGCATTACAGTATATCAGTCCGGGACATATCCACAGATTACAACACACACACACACACACCTGTACAACCACATCGCACTGCTACCAAGGACAACATAATAATGATTTTAATACAAGTCTATTTTCTGGCGAGGAAAATCACTCGCCTAAAACGCCACTTTTCAAGCTTTGCGCGTCCGATTCCCTGGGAAAGGAAAATACCAAGCGAGCAAAGGAAAGGGGGCTTGGCCTTTTGGGTGGCCGCCGGCCCTAGGGTGGTGCGCCACCCCTTGGTGGTGGCCTAGGGAGTGGTCGGCCCCAAGGAGAGGGAGGAGGAGAGGAAAGGGAAGGTGATTTTGTTGGTGGTGGTATTTGATAAAGAAGATGGATTTTGGTGGAGAGAAAAAAAGAAAGTAAAGGAGGTGATGTTTGGAGGTGGAAGTAGTGGAGATGGAGGTGGTGTTGTGATGGTGAAATTAATGGTGGAAGTGAAGATGGTGGTGGAAAATAGTAGGGGTAATGGTGATGTTAGTTGTTGTCGTTGTAAGCCTCACCATAATGATTACCGGAATAATCGTAAACGATTATCGGAATAATCACCGGAGGGGTTACCGACGAAGAAGAGCTCGGCACCAATCCAAAGGAGGTGGCCGGCCCTAAGAGAAGATGATGGGGTGGTGGTTTGTGGAGAGGTTTTGTTGTAGTGGTAGTTTTGGAAAAGGTAAAGGAGAAGGTGGAGACTTTGGTGGAGTTGTTGAAGTTGTGGTGGTTTAAATGGAGAGGGAGGAGGAAAAAGATGAAGGTAGGAAGTTAGAAAGTTGTAGTGGTGGTGGTTGTGGTGGAGATGAAGGAGGAGTTGGTGGTGGTTAAGGTGTTGGTGAAGAGAAAAATGAAGTGAAATGAAGAAGGAAAGGTTTATATAGGAATTGGATTTGTGAAGGTGATGTAAATAAATATTTAGAGAGGGGGTTTTTTTGAAAAATGGAGAGGTGAGGTGTCTCTTGGCCGGCCATGCTGATGGGAGAGGGATTTGAGTGGTTTGGGATATTTTGGAGAAGATATTTTTGGTAGAAGGAGAAGATATTTTTGGTGGAAAGTTGTAGAAAGTATTGGAAGAATGAAGAATTTGGTGGAAGGAAAAGGAAAGAAAGAAAAAGGAAAAAAGGAAAAGAAAATGAAAAAAAGGAAGATATTTTCTTGGAAGAAAAAGTGAAAATAATTAGAGTGGCGGATTCCCGGGATTCGGTTGCGGATGCGGAAAACTTTCGGAAAAATACCGAAATCGTCCGAAAATCAAGTATCTCGGAACGACCCGCAAAAATTCTCAAAAATCAAGAATATTATTTTAAGAATCATGGTGAAATTCATTTCAAGAAATTATTTATAGTTTTTAAATTAAAAATCTTAGAATCGGCCGCCAATATCGGTCGACGCCAAATCCGGCAGAAATCTGTTAAATTTTGAAAAATCTCAAAAAAGAATTAAGATAGTAAATATTATTCTAAGTAGATATGTGAAAGCGGTTTCTCAAAATTTGACCCCAGTTGTAAATTAAAAATTCAGGAATAAACCAGTGGTACCGATTAATCCCGATTTTAGTATATAAAAAAATAATTCAGAAAAATCTGAAAAATCATGAAAAATCTAGAATATTGGGAAATAGTGTTTGAAACTAAAATTGACCCAATTGGATTACCAGAGAGATCAAATAATGTAGTACTTCCATTGTACGAGAAATAAATAAGAGAAAATAATAAATAAAAATAACAAAGTGTTTAACAAACCAGGATACGCATCTGAGTAAGTTATTCTGAGGATGGGGTGTTACAACTAATGATCTTGTGTTTATTTAATCTCAGATATTAGATCAAGATCTGACTAAGTGTTTAGCTTCAACAAAAGATTTCAAGTCAAGTTTTGGAGCTAGTACATGTTGATTCAAGAGCTTGTGCATTAAGACCACATCAAGTATTCAAGAGGAGTCTAGCTCTTTGGATCAAAGTTTGGACCAAGTCAAGAAGGAGAAGAAGACTTCAAAGTGAAGACCTTCAAGAGAAGACTTGTGTCTAGGTTTGTTTTGGTAAGATTTTGTTTTAGATAAAATGTAAAGGATAGAATAGTTGGTGGATTGCTCAAGTATACCATATACACTCACATACAAGATTTAGATGTGTTTTCATCATAGAGTTTTCTTTTTGGAAAAATACGAAAGAGTTTTCATTTTGAAAAAATACCGGTTTGGTTTTTGAACTTCAAGTATACATGTGTTTTAACCAAAACCATTTTAGTGCTTAATTGTCAAAAACATAGATATTTCATCATATATGTGTAGTGGATCATATCCATACACTCTATGCTTTAAAAGTGTTTAAAATATCTTATTTTTGTATTTGGAGAATTTTTAAAAAATCGATTTGGAAAAATACATATTTTGTTTCAAGCCAAAATTTCTAAGTTACAAAAATAGTTCAAAATGTTTGTAACATGTTTTGATTTTTACTCAAACATGTTTGTTTATCAAAGTATTATACTGAACTTATTTTTGTAGATTTTTTGTGGATTTATGGGATTTTATCTAAGGTAAAATGACAAACTTTTAATCCCTAAAAAATACAGTTTTAGGCTTCTGCCGTCGACCGAGCCAGGAGTCGGTCGACCGAGTTGGTCGACCGACGTGCACAAAACGTGCACGCCTTGTTTGGCTGGAGGGCCGGTCAACCGCCAGAGAGTTCTGCTCTCTGGAAATGGCCCGGTCGATCGGGCGGTCGACCGGCAGAGAGCTCTGCTCTCTGTATCCAGGTCACGGTCGACCGGACCGGTCGACCGTTGGCTCAACGGTCAGAAATCTGACCGTTGGCCGGTCGACCGACAACAGACCAGGCTGCTGATTTGGCCTCCAACGACTAGTTTTGTGAAGCCTATAAAAGGGGCTTCCCATGGACTATTTTATACAAGATTTTAAGTGAGTTTTTTGAGCTAGTTTTTCCTACTCTATTAAGTGTTTATCTCCACTTGTTTTAGAGCCAAATACTTCCATTCAAAAGAGAGTTTATCAAGAGTTTTCAAAAGTGATTTTTTTGTGTTTTTCACCACAACTTCCATCCTTGTTTTTCTCATACATACTTGAGCTTTCCATTGATATATCCATCATATAGGAGAGTTGTTGTGAGAGTGATTTTAGGTGATCAAAGTGTTGTGATCACCAAAGTTCTCATTCTCATTTTGAGGAGGCGGACTTGCGGGTTCGCGGTGTTTCGAGTTCTAGTGAGAGCTCATTGTAGAGGTGCTACCTCGACAAGCTTGCGTGCTTGCGGTGTGTTGTTCTTGCGGGAACAAGAGAGGGACTAGAGAGTCCAAAGGAGAAATAGTGTGAACTCACTTGTAGGTGTTGCGGCACCGAGTGATCCGGTGGGATCGGTTTATAGTGAAAATCCTTCATAGTGTTGAAGGCGGGGACGTAGAGCAAGTGTGCTCAAACCTCGAAACAATTCTCCCGTGTTTGCGATTGCTCTCTCTATCTTTCACTTGTCTTTATATCTTGCTTATGCTTATTGCTCATATATTTACTTGCTTGATATATTTATGCTTTCATTGTTATATGCTTGGGGATTGTTTGCTCACACTTGTATTCAACCAAGAGAGCCAAAGCGGCACCTCAACTCTTATCTAGAGAAATCTTGAGGAGTTAGTCCAGAGCCCTTCACGGGGAATTCGGCTACACTCTTAGGTTATACTTTGTGTGTTTGTGCATAAGAATTTTTAGTTTGTATAAATAGTTTTAATTCCGCATTAATTGACCATTAGATTAGCTAGTTACCTATTCACCCCCCTCTAGGTGATTTCAAGCTTATGCATAATTTTTATTGGTATTTCATAAAGGGGAGAAAATTCATGTTTTATCTTTCAAATTGGTACCTTTCAATAGATTTCATTTTCAATTTATATCTTACTCCCATTTTTTATGATGAAAAATACTTTGTTTTGGTATATGCTAACATTTTCAATATTGGTATCATGTTTTATTTTACATTGGTATCTATATTGATATGAGTTATGCTTACCTAAATCAATTTGGTTTTTACTTTAATTGGTATCAAAAACTTACAAGACATTTTTTTTTGTATCAAGTTACTTTGAAATTGATTGTTACTTTCAATTGGTATCAAGACTTCCTATATATATATATATATATATATATATTTCAATTGATATCAAAATATACAATGTGTCATTTTCTATTGGTATCAAAATTTACAAGATTTTTTTTAAAATTGGTATCAAGGTATTTTCACATTGGTATCTCTTAGTATCTTAAAATTTTTTACCTTCAATTAGTATCTTCAAAATTTTTGTTTAATTTTTAATTTGTATCATGATGTTTCGATGAATACCTTTATCCTAAATTGATATATTTTTCAATTGATATCATAATATTTGATTTGTATTGCTTATATGCAAGGGAAGCTTAACATCTTCTCTATATATAGATGAAAGTATACCTAGAGGGGGGGTGAATAGGTGTAAGGCTAATCTAACGACAAATAATGCGGAATTAAAAAACTAATTGCAACACACTTAGTGTAACTAAAGAGTGTAGCCGAATTCCCGGTGAAGGGCTCTGGACAACTCCTCTTGATTCCTCTGAATAAGAGTTGAGGTACTATGTAATGCTCTCTTGGTTTAACACAAGTATGACACATAATCAAACCCAAGCATATAAATGATATGAACAATATGATGCAATGCAAAAAATAAGAGAGATTTTAGAGATAGTAGATCAATCGCAAACACTGAGATATGTTTTGAGGTTCGAGCACCCAGCTCTACGTTCCCGCCTTCACACAGAAGAATTTTCACTAAATCGTTCACACAGGACTTCCCACACAGGGAACCTCCACTGAGGATTTGGGCAAATACAACCGGGAGTACACAACTTCTCTCTCTAACAATACAACCTCTACACAAGAGGCAAGTCTCAACACAAATCACCTCTACACTTAGAGGGATGGGCACTTAGCCAAACAACTATCAATCTCACACAAGAGGGATAACACACAAAGTCGCAAGTAAAGAAAAGGGTTACAACTCTTGGTGATCACAAAGATCACAAACTAATATTCTCACAAAACTAGATCCTATAGATAGGATAGATATAATAGCTCAAGTGTGAGAAAATAAAGAGTTTGGAAATCAAAATCACAAAGAAAAACTCTTGGGAAACTCTAGAATAGTTATAGAAATGAAGATCAAAAATCAATTCCCAAAGACTCTATTTTTCTTTGATTTTTCCAACCCTTTAAAATAAATAAAGATTGATCTTTTAAACTCAAAAACTCTTTTAAAACTTGCTATTAAAACACTTAAGAAGATGAGAATTTTTGCTCTTAAAATTGTTGTATAAAACTAGCTCAAATGTGGGGTATTTATAGCCCCAAACAAATTCTGCCCGTTGGCAGTCAGGAAAGGTCAGAAATGACCTTCCGGTCGACCGCCCGGTCGACCGGTCAACGATCAATTTTGTGACCGTTGAGCCACCAATCGACCGCCCGGTCGACCGGACCTGGAAACAGAGAGCAACGGCTCTCTGGCCGGTCGACCCGCCCAGTCGACCGGAACTGGATACAGAGAGCAGAGCCTCTGTCAGTCGACCGGGGCCATTTCCAGAGAGCAGAACTCTCTGGATGGTCGACCGCCCGGTCGACCAGCTGATTAGTATCCAATATTGCATATTTTACATCATAACTCCCATGCATATTACAAATAAATATGTGATTTTTACTCCTCTTCTCTACATATTTGCAGGTACATACTTAAAGGAGAGATTTCCAAATAATCACTTAATTAACACTAATTAAGTGATTAATCCAAGCTTAAAGGATAAAGCCAAATTCAAATCCAGATCCAGAGAGATCCGCGCAACAAACGAAGATTCCAGAAGGTCCACGTGGCCAAACTAACTCGTAACAGCCAGCAACAGAAAGTTGTTGCTGAACGGCTTCAGTTAGGCCGCGGGAACGCAAGTGGGCGCGGCAGTTACAGGGAGATTTTGTCTCGGATTTTGCGCCAACTGAACTGATCTCGAAGCTTCACCTGTGGGCTATAAATATCTGACCTCTGACCTGCGAGCAAAAACGGAATGGAGAAGAGAGGAGATTAGTTTAGTATTGTAATTTTCATGTATTTTTCTCTTTAGGTTTTGTTCTTTAGATCCCTCTTCTTCTTCCCTAGAATTCAATGTAAAGAGAGTGATTGTGAGGGAGAGAGCTTGTGTAATCAAGGGTGACACTTGAAGCAACAAGGATTGATCCATCCTCCTTCCTCTACTTGAAGCTTGGTTCTAGTTTTCTTGCATTCTTTAATTGCTTTCTTTATTGCTTTGTTTACTTCTTGCAATTTACTTCATGCTTTCTTATGGCTTGTTGTAGCTAAATTCTTATCCATGTACTAGTTTACCACTAGCTTAGCTTACTTCACTAACTCATGGGTGATTGCCTTTGTTAATCTTGCAAGTTGTATGATCTTCTCTTCTCCGATGGTTAAACCACCATCTTGCAAGTGAGAAAGTAATTAGGTCAACACGCGAGACGAATCCTAAGCCGATGGAGTGACAACATTAGGCACGCATTCGCTATCAAGGAGTCTAGTAAGTCTTGGCAAGCTAGCAAGGTAAGCTAGTCATGGATTGATTCTTCTTTAAGTTTCATTTCTTTTCTTGTGAATACCACATCCACTTCTTGATTTCTTTTCCCACGACTTTTCCACCATGAACATATCCATCTTCTTTTATTTTCTTTTTTCATTTGCTTCACTAAGTTTATAAACAAGAGAAGAATACTCGTTTGTTCACTTCACTACCACACGTAAAGCTTCCATCGCGAGCTCTCCCTGAGATTCGACTCGGTATAGCCCTATGCTATAGCGGAGACAAGAAAGGGTACATCAAATACATTTCTATACACATAATAAGTACACCTTTCTAGTCTAATCAAAAAAAAATGGCGCCGTTGCCGGGGAGAGCGACGTTCTTTTTGGTTTAAAGTGAAGTACTAAACGATCCTTCTTCTCTGTTGCAGGTTACAGGAGAAGAAAACAGGAAACTATTCATTGCAGAAACATATAAGTGGACCTGGGACTCTGCTCAAGAAAGCAGAGCCCAGGATCCCTCCAAATTGCCGCGGATCCACGGCACTTTGCCGTGGGAACGCGGCAATAAGGAGTTCACTACTCACCAATTTTCTGCAGGGCCTCTGGTTCTGTAAAATACATCTGTTTCTATACTTTATTTCCTGTATTCTGCATCCTATACCTACTTAATTAAAAAACAGTAAAAAGTTGATTGAAATTGCTAAAAATTGTTTAGACACTTGCATTTTAGGCACGTGTCTTTTCAATTCTTTACTTTTACTGTTGAAGAGTGCTGGAGGCAAGGTACGTGTTTGCATTGCATTTAGACTAGGACAAACTCTTGCTTGATTTTCTTGCTTTGAGTGTATCCTAGCTATATTTTTTGTACACTTGCACAATTCAAATTTAAGGGCATACCCGTAAATAAGATAAGGTGGGGGAGGTCATTACCCTTTCCTTAGCCCGAAAACCATTTACCCAAGCACTCACTAACCCAAGCCTAAATTAATAAAAAGTAGACGTTGGCCCTAGGGACATCTCGGACTCACTTAGGAGATTATCCTAAGGGGGAAAAGTGTTGGAATTTAACTCTTGCAAAATCGGTGTCTAGGAAAGGGGTTGAGGGCCGAAAGCCCGAAGGTTGCTGGTTACTTAATTAAGGAACGTCTCCGGACGGAAAACCTCCCACCAACCTTACCCTTCCCTGGCTGATTAGCTTGTGGTTAGAGTCTGCACTAAACCTCCCGTGGACGGTCTATTTGTTAGGAGTCGTCTAGGTCTAAGTCTACCCTAACTTAGGTTAGAATTTTCTTTCTTTCTTTTGTTTGTTTGTTTGTTTGATTTTTGTTTGTGATTGTGTGATATGGCTTATAATTACAATTCTTTCCATCCATATGTCACACACACTCCATATTCGGATAATTCCAACCCGGTGTTTTACAATATGCACCAACCAAATACGCCGGGTTGGCCTTATCCGAATCAATATGACCCATACCCCCCATCTAACAATTATAATGTCCAAAATAATTTCAACTCTTCATCGAGTCATTGGGGATTCCAGTCCCCCGAGTTTAATTATCAACCTCCTTGTCCACCATTTCCACCAAGTCCACAATATTCACAAGATTCATTTCCCGATTCCGCTTCATATACTCCTTTTTCTGAACCATTTGAAGAAAAATCTGAGTTACTAAGGAGTTTAGAAGCCAATTTACAGAGAGCTGAGCAGACACTTCCAGAACCATTTGCCTCTCCAATTCCACAGTATTTTCAAGAGTCTTACTCAGTTCCACCTCTTCATAATGAACAACCATTTATGAGTAATGATTTCTTGTGTGAGTCCACTTTTCCATCATTACACACTTTTGACTCACAATTTCACCATCACTTCCAAGACAACACTTCATCTTTTCATCCAAATAATGAAGTCATCAATTTTGAAAAGATGCTTGAAGACATGACCCATGCTCAAAATGCTCGTGCCCGTGACTTAGATTTGCTGATCCAAACTCTTCATCCTATTTCTAAGGTCACTAGCCACTCTGTTAAAACCAAAGAGTCATGTAGTCTTGGAAGTTCAGATTCAATTTCAGCACATTCACCTGATCTTGTCCACACTTCTGAAAATCCAATTGATATATTGGCAAGTTTTCCTTTTTCTGAAATTGAATTGGAACATGAATTTGATCCTGAACTTCCACTTGATGATTCCAATTTACTTCCTGATTCAATCATGACTTCCATATCCTTACCTGATTTCAATCCATTTCCCAAGTCAGAATTGGATCCATTTCCTATCCATTGTGAAATTGAATCACCAATCTTTTTTGATGATCACATTGAACTTGACCAATTCTACACTTCTGAAATTCCATTGATAAATTGGCAAGTTCTCCACATTTTATTGAACTACATGAGGAATGTGATCTTGAACCCAAACTCAGTGATTCAATTCTTTTTCCTTATTCCATAATGACTCCGGTATCTTTACCTCACATCAATCTTTTCCCGGAGTCAATTTTGGATCCTTTCACAATTCACAATGAAGTTGAATCATCCATTTTTGAGGATCATATTGAACTTGCCCAATTCTACACTTTTGAAGATTCTTTTGACATTTTGGCAAGTTCTCCATCTTGTGGAATTGAACTCAATGAGAAATGTGACCTTGATTTTCTCGATCTCTTTACTTCTGAAACTGATTGTACAATTCTATCAGAAGATTTTGACTTAAGTTTTGAAGAATTGTATGGCGATGAGCTTGAATTCCTTAATATTGGAAGTAAAGAGATATCACCCATATTAGGTCACATCCCATTGTTGGACAATGATTGTGGACTTGAGTTTTCATTTCTTGACTTGGATCCAATTTTTGAACTCACTTCGACTCCTGCACCATCACTTGACTTAATTCACTTCCCTGAGTCGGTGTTAGTTCCTGTTCATTCCGAGTCCAAGTCGACCATTCTATCATTTCATAATCCATTTTTGGACAAGGATCTTGACAAATTTGACTCTGAAATTATTAGGAAAATCTTAAAATTAGATGGGGTCATGTACATAATAATCTTAAATGCACACATCATTTTTGTGGGTCATATTTCTGAGATTTCTGGTGGGTTCCTCAAAACCCAAAGAAATGTTGATTGGGCCATGTTTCGTGGACCAATCAGACCACCACCGGAACCACCACCTTAAGGTAATTTGTTCCTTCCCTTTCCATTTTGTTTCATGCATACATATATCATGATGCATTGAGGACAATGCATGAAATAAGTGTGGGGGAGGGTTTACTAACATAGAGTTTTTAGATGTTCTTTATTTTACACTTCTTTTAGAGTTTCTAGACTTTCTTTCTTTTAAAAAATAAAAAAAAAACAAAAATAAAAACTTTTTGAAATAAGAGACAAAGTTTTGTTCTATTTTTAAGAAAATTAAGATGTATCTTAGGAATTAAGAAAGCCTTAATTATGACATCTTAAACATAGTTGAAGTAATAGATCTTGTTTGAAATTATAGACTAAGTAAGTAAAATTGGTGAGATATTTTTATCTTGAATTTTTACCTTAGATAAATATGCACTTTACACTTACACATTTCTTGGGATGGAGACAAAGACCAAAAATGCCATATAAATAAAAAAAAAAAGAAAGAAAAAAATATATATATATATATATAAATAAAAGATCACTTATTAAGCTGGATAATTATGCCTCAAGAAGCATGATTATTCACGCCTAACGGTGATAATAAATAATCCCCTTTAGTTTCGTGGCCTTTTCTACTCGAGACCTTAAACCCGAGGGATGTTTTCTCATCTGGTGCCCTAAGACCGTCTGGTTTGGGAGTCATCGGTTAAAGGCTCGTTACAAGGGTAGACTAGAAAGCCTAAACTAAGGGAAGAAAAAAAGCATAAAAAAAAAAAAAAGTATATATAAATAAATAAATGGCTTTATGGTTGGAGTTGAAATCCCAGGAAATTTTCACTTACACGGTGTGCATATTATCTAGGTTTTATGAAAGATAAAGTATTCAATCCAATTTTGAATTCTTACCTTAATTGAAGACAAGATCTTGCATGGAGACTTAGTTTAAGAAAGAATGATTATAGGTGGACTTATGACCTAGGATCACTTATATTTTTGCAAAAATAGTTCGTAAACTAGTCTCTTATTCAAAATGCGTTTTCAAAATACTAACATTTGTCTTCTTTCTTTATGGATTTTGTGGGTGTAATCCGCTGAAAACCCTCAGGAGACAACACTCCTCCTCTAGGGTAACCTAGAGGTTTAACGGCTTGTTGCACATGCTCAGTGCAATCGCGTCACCTGCGAAAGTGGTGTAAATAAATTGGTAGTTTAGATTTTCTTTTTCTTTGTTTTGCTCGGGACGAGCAAAAGAATAAGTGTGGGGGTGTGATTAGTATCCAATATTGCATATTTTACATCATAACTCCCATGCATATTACAAATAAATATGTGATTTTTACTCCTCTTCTCTACATATTTGCAGGTACATACTTAAAGGAGAGATTTCCAAATAATCACTTAATTAACACTAATTAAGTGATTAATCCAAGCTTAAAGGATAAAGCCAAATTCAATCCAGATCCAGAGAGATCCGCGCAACAAACGAAGATTCCAGAAGGTCCACGTGGCCAAACTAACTCGTAACAGCCAGCAACAGAAAGTTGTTGCTGAACGCTTCAGTTAGGCCGCGGGAACGCAAGTGGGCGCGACAGTTACAGGGAGATTTTGTCTCGGATTTTGCGCCAACTGAACTGATCTCGAAGCTTCACCTGTGGGCTATAAATATCTGACCTCTGACCTGCGAGCAAAAACGGAATGGAGAAGAGAGGAGATTAGTTTAGTATTGTAATTTTCATGTATTTTTCTCTTTAGGTTTTGTTCTTTAGATCCCTCTTCTTCTTCCCTAGAATTCAATGTAAAAGAGAGTGATTGTGAGGGAGAGAGCTTGTGTAATCAAGGGTGACACTTGAAGCAACAAGGATTGATCCATCCTCCTTCCTCTACTTGAAGCTTGGTTCTAGTTTTCTTGCATTCTTTAATTGCTTTCTTTATTGCTTTGTTTACTTCTTGCAATTTACTTCATGCTTTCTTATGGCTTGTTGTAGCTAAATTCTTATCCATGTACTAGTTTACCACTAGCTTAGCTTACTTCACTAACTCATGGGTGATTGCCTTTGTTAATCTTGCAAGTTGTATGATCTTCTCTTCTCCGATGGTTAAACCACCATCTTGCAAGTGAGAAAGTAATTAGGTCAACACGCGAGACGAATCCTAAGCCGATGGAGTGACAACATTAGGCACGCATTCGCTATCAAGGAGTCTAGTAAGTCTTGGCAAGCTAGCAAGGTAAGCTAGTCATGGATTGATTCTTCTTTAAGTTTCATTTCTTTTCTTGTGAATACCACATCCACTTCTTGATTTCTTTTCCCACGACTTTTCCACCATGAACATATCCATCTTCTTTTATTTTCTTTTTTCATTTGCTTCACTAAGTTTTAAACAAGAGAAGAATACTCGTTTGTTCACTTCACTACCACACGTAAAGCTTCCATCGCGAGCTCTCCCTGAGATTCGACTCGGTATAGCCCTATGCTATAGCGGAGACAAGAAAGGGTACATCAAATACATTTCTATACACATAATAAGTACACCTTTCTAGTCTAATCACCAGCCCACCAGCCCAAGCTGGCGTGCACGCTTGTGCACGTCGGTCGACTAGACTGGTCAACCGACTTCTGCAACGGTCGACCGTCAGGTCGACCGGCAGAAGATCAGTCCAGCAAATTAGGGATTTAAAACTTGGCTTTTTTATCAAATAAATCCCATAAATTCCACAAAAAAAGTTCTTATTAGATCTTTGAAATAAAAATATGTGTGACAAACTTTCAACACATATTATAAACTATTTGAACCATTTTTGTGATATTGAAATTTGGCCTTAAATCAAATCGGTATTTTTCAAAACCCAAACTTGAAATGGAAATCCGATTTTCTCCAAAACACATGTAAATACAAAGACATGATATTGAAACAACTTTGAAGCATATTGTATATGGATAAAATCCAATATACATATAAAGATTTATATCTATATTTTTGACATGAAATCCAAAATAAGTTTTGTTTAAATACAAAACTCCAACTCATGAAATAGACTTATCAAAGTAAGTTTTTCTAAATAGATGAAGCATAGATGTATATAAATCAAATCTAATATACATTAAATCATGTAAACTTGTTTTGAGTCTATCTATTCATGAAAATCATATATATGAAAAATCAAAACCAGTTAAACCGAAAACCAAACAAATTGAAACTTTTGTGTGTGTACTTGAGCATATCAACACTATCTATCTTTACATAAGATCTAAACAAAATTTTAAACTAAACAAACTGAGGTCTTCTTGTAGAACTCCTTCTCCAAGCTGACTCGATCCAACGAGCTTGACTCCAACCGAGTACTAGATGCGATCTTGACGCTCGAGCTCTTGAATCAACATGTGAAAGCTCCAAAACACCTTTGTTGAAACTAATCACCTACTAATATCTTGATCAAATATCTGAAACTAAATATCACAAGATTATTAGTAAACTATAACTACATGAGTTAATCATCATCAAAACTAGAGTGAAGGGCCTCTGGGCCAACAATCTCCCCCTTTTTGATGATGACAAAACTCATGGAGTTATATATGCATGGATTAAAGTTAAGCTTCATAGAAGCTCCCCCTTAACTCATGCATAGCAATAAACATAAAGATATGCAATGAAGGCTCAACACAAACATGCATAAGTGAAGAATGCTTCTCCCCTTTTGCATAAACAAAAACATATATGCATATACCAAATGTAAAAATAAACATGCATATAAACTCAAAAACATTCTCCAAATTTCTCTCCCTCTTTTGTCACTCATCAACAAAGGGGTGAAAACAAATCAAACAATAAAAATATATATGCGATATATATTCATGAAGAGGAGAGACGTTAAGTTAACTCCCCCTGCATACATGCATTTATATGAAAAGAGATGACTAAACCCTAACCACATAAAGCATAATATGCAATGTATAAAAGGAGATGTGAAGCTCCTACTACACACGTGTACTACATACCAAAGAAAGGTCAATCACTTCATATGACATACACTCAACATGAATCTATATATAGAGAAGATGTTAAGCTTCCCTTGCATATAAGCAATACAAATCAAAACATCATGATACCAATTGAAAAATATATCAATTTAGGATGAAGGTATACATGAAAACATTTTGATACAAATTTATGATACCAATGAAAATAAACAAAACATTTTTAACATACCAATAAAAAGTAAACAAAAACTTTAAGGTACTAAAAGATACCAATGTAAGACTATCTTGATACCAATTTAAAAAATCTTGTAAATTTGATACCAATAGAAAATGACACATTGTATATATTTGATATCAATTGAAAGATATATAAATTAGAAATCTTGATACCAATCGAAAGTAACAATCAATTTCAAAATAAGTTGATACCAAAAAAAAATGTCATGTAAATATTTTGATATCAATTGAAAGTAAGAACCAATTGATTTAGGTAAGCAAAATTCATATCATATAGATACCAATGTAAAATAAAACATGATACCAATATTGAAAATGTTAGCATATACCAAAACAAAGTATTTTTCATCATAAAGAATGGGAGTAAGATATCAATTGAAAATGAAATCTATTAAAAGATACCAATTTGAAAAATAAAACATGAATTTTCTCTCCCTTTATGAAATACCAATACAAATCATGCATAAGCTTGTATAAGATACCAATTGAAAAATAATTATCATTAAGGCTAAATCAAGCTTAGCATAAACATGATTTGTGCTTTAAGATGTAAAGATATAGTAAGCACAATCAAATCACACACACACACACACACACACACACACACACACACATATATATATATGAAAATGTAAATATCAATCGAAATTGATACTATTTGAAAGTTGAAGCATACATATATAGAAAACATATGAGTATATAAAATAAATATTAATTGAGATACCAATTGAAAACACGATGTGGATCAAATGTATAATTCATAAATACCTCCCTTTCATGCACATGTTAAAAAAAATTTCAATTAAGCTCACAAGGTATGGTCGCCCATCCGTCCGCCCATAGGATGGTGGGGTTTTCAAAAATAGGATTTGAAAATAATTTAACACGTTTGAAAACTCTACCAATTGAAGAATAATGACTAGTTTAAAGATAACATTTGAAAAACTAGTGCGAAATCCTTCAAGTAAGGAATAAAATATGAATGTATTCCATGAGAAACATGTAAGTCACACGATCATCAACACTCAAAATCTATAAAGCACATATCATACTCATGAAAATAAAGTCATGAGAAAACATCAAGTAAAGTGAGTGTATAAGAGTTATGTGAAAAACATAATCATGGAAATAGGCAATAAGGCTCATAATAAATTCCTTTATAAACATAAAACATATGGAAATCAAAAGCAATACTAACTTCAAGGCATATGTATATTTTATCTAAATCTAAAGGTATACATACACATCCCTAAACACAAATGAGTCCATAATAAAAATTTGCATGAAAAGTAAATGACTCAAGGGTATATATGTATATCCAAAGTTTTGACAAAATTGACATATACATGAAGTTAAACATATGAAAACATGTACAAAATGGGAATACAAGTTTGAAATGTATGAATCATCAAAACTAGGCTATACTAGTACATCTAATGGGTACAAATGAGCAATTTAAGCACAAATAAATAATAATCAATTTGTGGCTCACTAGATGTATAAGTATATACACAAGTTTTAATGAAAAATACATCTTAATATGTAATCAAAACATGAAGCACAAAATGAGATATAAATCAATATGATTATTATATAAATGCACATGTCTTAGAATAAGGATATAAACAATAGTTAAATTAAAGTGAGAACACAAAATATGAATCCACATGAACATGGGTGTATCTCAATTACTATACGTGTATGTCGCAAGTCTAATTATCATGACATTTAACATAATAATCATTAAAACATGACATGCTAAAAAATACATAATATGAAAGCATGTAACATAAATAAGGAGTAAGAGATAGTTACCAAAACCAAGAGGGCTCATCTCTATACCTCCAAATCATGCTGGTCCTCCCACCAAACTCTCCTTGAAAGTGATGCATCCAAAATAGTCACCGTTTAGCTCGAAACGCATTCACCTCAAGGCACCAAAGCCCTCACGTCAAGCGAGAGCCCATACCTACATCAAAAATAGGAGTGGCTTTTGGTGCCCATACTCTTTTAGGTCCATAAGCTTAGCTCCTTTCCTAACCCAAACAAACTTATTTGTAAAATTTGAATCATGTATCCTATCATAATAAAATTTTACAACGTGGCCCTTACGTCGACAATGTGTACAAGTATACACATGAGCATACATTATGTTATGTGTATGAACGTGAGGAGCATGTGTATGCCGTGATTTGTGTGTATCCATAGGGGGAACTTGTTTCTTATTATTACATGGATTCCAACCGAGTATGGTTCATGGCACATTGGCTCAAAGTGGAGCCCAAACAATCAACACTCTTCTTTAAATTACAAATATCATTTTCAATCATGGAAGAAGAAGTGGAGCATGCTATAGTAACACTAGATGGTGAAGCTACACTAGCATGGCAAACATGAGAATCAAAATCATTTTTCAAAGATTTATTTTCGTTAGAAATCAAATCTAATTCCTTTGAAATAGAAATAATTTTATTTTTCAAAGATTCATTTTCTTTTAACACAAATTCAGGTTTTGAAGATAGAACCTCATTTTTCTTCAAAACATTTTCAATATCATTTTTATTTTTAAAATTTCATTTTCTTTTAGGGCAAGCTCAAGTTGGGATTTCAAAGAGTCCCTCTCATTTGAAATCTCATCCCTCTCTTGCAAAACAGCATCAAGTTTAGAAGACAAATTTTTATTTTCTTCTTTTAATGCAAAACTTTACTTTTTCAAGAGATTATGTCTTTCTAACAATTTTTCACAGCCTATAGCTAGTTCATTATTTACATCATGTGCATCCATACACTCATTACAAAAAGAACTAGTATCTAGTTGAGTATCCGAATATACCTCAAGGGAGTCATTCCCTTGGACCATGAAGCAATGATGGTCGGACTCTTCTCCACTAGATTTCTCCTCCTCATTGATTTGCGTTTGTAGCACGGGAGATGTCAATATGTTCCACATTGCAAAGGCAGAATTACAATGAGAAACCATATTTAAATATTCTTTACTAAGAGATTTTCTAAGTGCCTTTAGGCTTGTGCATTAGCCTTTTTATGCTTGCTATTTCCAAGAGAAGATTCCTTGGTAATGGCAAGGTTGTAAGATCACCTAGAGGGGGGGGTGAATAGGTGATGGCTAATCTAATGGTCACTTATGAACAAATAATGCGGAATTAAAACTAAGTTGACCAAATTAAACTTCTTTTAATTGAACACTTATGTATAACACAAGAGTGTTGCCGAATTCCCCTTGCGAGGCTCTGGACAAACTCCTCTAGATTCCCCTTGAATGGGTTGAGGTGCCGCGTTGGCTCTCTTGGTTGAATACTAGTGTTAATAACAATCCCAAGCAAGTATAGCAATTATGAGCACAAAGGTATATCAAGCATATAAGAGATAAAGACTATAAAGTAATGCATGATATAAGTGAGACAAAAAGAGTAAGAGAACAAGAGTGAGCAATCGCAAACACAAAGGGTTTGTTTCGAGGTTCGAGCACACTTGCTCTACATCCCCGCCTTCGACACACGAAGGATTTCCACTATGCACGATCCAACCGGATCTCTCCTTGGTGCCGCAACACCTACAAGCCCTCGGACTCCCAAAGTCCCTTACACACCACAAGCCCACCGCTAGTCGAGGCCGCACCTCAAGCTACAAGAGTTCGCACCCGAACCCTAAACAACCACGAGCACACTTGCCCGTCTCCTCAAAGTACAAGATGAAATCTTGGTGATCTAAACACTTGATCACCTACAAAAACTCTCACTACAACACCTATAGGATGAATAGCTCAATGGATGCTCAGTGTTTGTGTGAGAAAGCAAGGAAAGAAAGCTATGGAGGAAAACTCAAAGAATCACTTTTTACACTCTCTTGATAAAAACTCCTTTAAGATGGGAAGTATTTGCTCTCTATTTTGTGGAGGAAACTCTTCTCAAAGTATCAGAAAAACAGGCTCAAGAAGTCTCCAAAATCTTGTATTGAAAACAATGACAAAACCCCAATTTATAGGCTGCCAGAAACCTAGCCGTTGGGTTCTGTCAGTACAGTCGGTCGACCGGGTCGGTCGACCGCCAACGGTCAAAAATCCGACCGTTGGGGCTCTGCGGTCGACCGGCCCGGTCGACCGAATCTACCCGTGAGCACCGCAGTCTCCAGCGGTCGACCATCCCGATCGACCGGCTACTGTGCTGCCAGACGTGCACAAGTCTGTGCACGTCGGTCGACCGCGAGATCGACCGGCCATGGAGCGGTCGACCGACTCGGTCGACCGGAAAGGCCTGTCAGCCAGTTCCAGGTCTGCACAGTTACGGGATTTGAAAATAGGTCTTTTCACTCAATAAAAATCCCATAAATTCACAGTAAATCTAAAAATAGTTTTAATCACAATAAAAACTGTTTTTCTAAAATATGTTTTTCTAAAACTTGTTTTTCCATAACTTCACAAAATACAAAAACAAGATATTTGAGTTCATTTAAAGTATAGTGTGTATGGATATGATCCACTACACAATCATAATGATATATCTATGTTTTTGTCATTAAGCATATAACTTGGTTTTGGTTAAAGATGTGTATAATAGAAATACCAAAAACCAAAGTAGATATTTTGTCACAAAGAAAAAATCTTTCCAAAATAAAAATTCTTTTCTAAGACATAGAAATCTTTTATGAAAGCAATCCTATCAAGAGTTCTATCAAGAGTGTGTGTGTGATAAACTTGAGCAATCCACCAACTATTCTATCCTTTACATTTTATCTAAAATAAAAATACAAATCTTATACCTAGACACAAGTCTTCAACTTCTTGAAGTCTTCCCTTGAAGGCTTCTCATCTTCTTGACTTGGTCCAAGTGCAATCCACCGAGCTCATCTCTAGATGTGGTCTTGATGCATAGGCTCGTGAATCAACCGTGCTAGCTTCCAACTTGACTTTAAATCCTTTGTTGAAGCTCCACACCTACTAAGATCTTGATAATGAATCTGTCACTAATTAAACACAAGATCATTAGTAATCATAACTTCATGAGTTGATCATCATCAAAACTAGAGTGATGGGCCTTTGGGCCAACAATCTCCCCCTTTTTGATGATGACAAAACTCATGACGTTATATATGCATGGATTAAAGTAAAGCTTCAAAGAAGCTCCCCCTTAACTCATGCATGACATAAATAATAAGATATGGCAATGAAGCATATGACATGTATGCAAATGTAGGAGATGCAATCATATAAATCAAATCTGAAATCAAATCTTTTTCTCCTATTTGCAAAATCAAAGACATATATGCATAAAACATAAATCTTACTCCCCCTTAAGCAAGGAAGACATGCATAAATCTTACTCCCCCTTAAGCAAGGAAGACATGCATATATCACAAATACTTACAAATACTTCTCCCCCTTTTTGTCAATCATCAACAAAGGGTTCAAAGTAAAAATACATCAAACAAATTTTCTCCCCCTTTTTGTCAAAAACAATGAAATCAAAGAGGGGTAATCAAAACAATCAATAAAATTTATATGCGATATAAATTCATGAAGAGGAAGACGCTAAGTTAACTTCCCTACACATATGCATTACATGAAGAAGGGATGACAAGCCCTAACTCACATAACACATATTATGTAATGCATAAGAGGAGATGTGAAGCTCCCCCTCACACACGTATATCATATAAAGAAGAGTTGTCAAGCTCCTCAATTTATAATATACTCAACATGAATCCATATGTAAGAGAGATGTTAAGCTCTCCTTGCATATAGGAAATACAAATCAAAATTTTGAATATTTCTTTAACAAGACAAAATTTTGAACTTTTCTTATGAAAACAAAATTTTGAAATATCTTACACAACTTTCTTTTAAGGTACCAAATGTAGAACAATCAAATTTTGAATTTTGATACCAATTTTGAAATACAATGCATAAGCTTTAAAATAAATAAGATTTGAAGTAAGCTTAGCATTAACAACTATTGTGCTTTAAAATATAAATCCATTTTAAAACAAGCACACAACAATCATATATATGTATGAAAAGAGTATGCCAATTTAAGTAGATACATACATATATGAAAGAACAACATATGAGTATACACAATAAGAGGTCATATTGATACTGATTGAAACTATCCAATGATACCAATTGAAAATTAAGCTTAAGTGTATATATCATAAAATCTTCCACATGAAGAATTCGAACTAGTTAAATGAAGGTGTTTAACAACTAGTACGGAATCCTTCAATCAAGGAATAAGTCAAAAGTTTTTCATGAAATATCAATGAGACACAAGGCACTAAAAGGCACTCTATCCATAAAGTCCATATCAAAAAGAAGTGAGTGTGCTAGTGTTATGTGGAACATGGTATCATGAAAAATAGCAATAAAACTCAATATTCCTTAAAATTTTGAAATCATGAAATCCATCACAAAAATTTTATTGAAAAATTACAAATTTTTATTAAAAACAAAAATTTATATTTCAAGATATAAGTATGTTTTGACAAGACATTAAGTATACATACATATCCTTAAAACACATTTGAGTCTATATATAGATTTGCATGAAAGGCAAATGACTCAAGAGGTATCCATGTATATCTTAATATTTTGGCAAGACAAACATATACATGAAAAGAAAGCACATGATCATAGCATAAATCCAAAATGGGAATACAAGTTTAAATGTAATAATCATCAAAACTTAGGCTATACTAACACACCTAATGGGCACAAATAAGCATTCAAACCAATCATATATAGATTTATTTGTGATCCATAATGTGTATAAGTATAAATCCAAGTGTTGACAAATGCTAACATTTAAACTAATATTCAAATCATGAAGCATCAAATAAATTTTGAAAATACAAAAGAATTTATCCATATGATTTCAAATAGGATCATGTGAATCAATTTGAAGAATAGATAACTAGTTTAAATGGATTTTTGACAAACTAGTTAAAGATCCTTCAAAAATACAAAGTCAAATGTTTTCCATGAATAATACTAAATACATAAAAGTTCAAGCACTCATAGTCCATAAAGCTCAAAATTATCTTTTATCATAAAAGATGAGTGTTCAAAGGTCATGTAAATGGTATTTTCATGAAAATAGAAAGTGAAGCATGAATCTCATGAAAATCTTATTTTCATCTTAAAACAAATCATATATTTTTCATAAAGCATTGCTAAATACATAAAGATTTAATCACTCATGGTCTATAAAGCTCAAAATATTTTGTATCATAAAGATGAGTGTTCAAAAGATCATGTAAATAGCATTTTTATAAAAATAGTCATTCAAGCTCAAAAAGATCATAAATCACATTTTGTTGTACAAATCAAAAACATGAAAAATCATTCATTTTTTTATTATTATTTATTTAAAATACTAATCTTCATGGTATATGTATGATTTATCCAATTCTAACAATATGCATACATATCCCAAATATGAAAAGAGTCCAATATATATTGCATGAAGGCAAATGACTCAAGGGGTATACATGTATATTTATTCGATTTGAATTAAATACACATATACATGAAGTAAGATCTAAGATAGGCATAACAAGTATAAATGACCGAATCATCAAAACTAGCCTATACACATGCATATAGTGGATACAAATAAGCATGAAGTTCAAATATATATGAGTCAATTGTAGTTCACTATTCATATATGTATAAATGCAAGTTTTGACACATTCTACATTTAAGCATGTAAATGCCACATGAAGCACCAAAAAAAAATATGAACATGCTACATGAAATTAAAAGCATGTGCATAAATGAAATAGGAGTTTAGAAATCGTTACCAACTCCAAAGCTCCTAGCATGGTGGTTGACCCACCAAAATTTCCTTGATAGCAATGCATCCAAAAGTTTGTCCATCATGTCCATTGCATCCGCTATCAAGGCACCAATCCTCTCACGTTTTGTGAGAGCCCTCACCTACATCAAAATCAAAGGGTGGGTTTTGGTACCCATACTTTCTTGGGTCCTTTGGGGTTAGCTTTATTGTAAGGATCCCAAAATCTTTTATACTTAGCAAAATATAAATGAGGTTTCTTATCAAAACAAAATTTTGCTAAATGGCCTTTGCGGCCACTGTTGGCCCAATGGCCTTCCACTCTAGTTTTGATGATGATCAACACTCATGTAGTTATGTTTACTAATATTCTTGTGTTTCTAAGTTTCAGATCATTAACAGGATATGAGTTGGTGATTAGCTTCAACAAGGAGTTTAGAAGCTATTCATGATGATTCCGGTGCCAAAGCTTAAAGATCATACCTTTGCACTTGGAGAATCACGGAGTTTGGACCGAGTCTACTTGAAGATGAAGATCGTCAAGAAGACTTAGGTATCTAGTTTAGAGTTTGTGTTTTAGATCCATATTTGTAAAGCTTAGTTTAGTTGATATGCTCAAGTGCACAAAACACACACGTTTCATAATTTGGTTTTGGTTTTCATGAATAATAGATCAAAACAAGTTTACCTTATACCTATGTATATTAGATATGTTCTAGATATACATACATGCTTTAAACTTGCTAGACAAACTTATTTTGACTATCCTATTCATGTTTTGGAAAATTCTAGTTTGATAAAATACAAGTTTTGTTTTTGATAAAATTGGCAAGACACAAAAATGAATTGATATGATTGATATATGTCTTGAAATTTTTATCACAAGTTTGGTTATCAAAGTAAATGATAAAACAAGTTTTAGAAAAACATATTTTTAGAAAAACAGTTTTTATTGTGATTAAAACTATTTTTTAGATTTACTGTGAATTTATGGGATTTTTATTGAGTGAAAAGACCTATTTTCAAATCCTGTATCTGTGCAGAACTGAGGACTGGCTGACAGGCCAAGTCGGTCGACCGGACCGGTCGACCGCACCATAGGCCGGTCGACCGGGACGGTCGACCGACGTGCACAAGTCTGTGCACGTTTTGGAGTCTCTGGGACGGTCGACCGGGCCGGTCGACCGAGATGAGAGTTCTGCTCTCAGGATGTTTCGGTCGACCGGCCGGTCGACCGCTATTGCCCAACGGTCACATTTTTGACCGTTGGCGGTCGACCGGACCGGTCGACCGGCAGTCTGTCAGACTGCCAGCTCAGCCTAACGGCTAGTTTTGTATAGGGGCTATATAAACCCCATCTCTTTGGGGATTTTGGCCAAGTTTTTTAAGGAGAAAAATTTCTGGTTTCTAGAGGTTTTAAAACAAGTTTTCAAAAGTGTTTGGGGCTTTAATTCTTCAATCTTTATTGTTTTAGGTTTTTGGAAAAATCAAAGAAAAGATATTTTGGGAGATTTGTCTTGGTTTTCATTCTATATCTTTGGAAGGATTTTCCCAAGTGATTTTCTTTGTTGCTAGTTTTCCAAACACCTAGTTTTTCACACTTAAGCTATCTTCTATCCTAAACTATTAGGATCTTGTTTTTGTGGAAAAAGAAAAAGGAAAGAGGTTTGTGGTTGAAATATACCACTTGTTGTAAACCCTTGATTTCTTGAGTTGCTCCCTCTTGGGTAGAGGTGGAGAGTGTTGTATTGGGTTGTTGGTTTGGATCCCTCTTAGGTAGAGGTGATTGAGTTTGGTTGTAGACCTCTTCGGTAGAGGTGTTGGTTGTTATATTTGGCTACGGGCCTAACCCCTCGGTTGTGAGGAGGTTGTTGTTTGAGAGAGGAGTTTGGTACTCCTAGAGTTGTAAGAAATCCTCTTCGGTAGAGGTTCCCTCGGTGGGAGTTGAGATAGTGGAAATCCTACACGGTGGTGTAGGCGGGGATGTAGAGCAAGGTGCTCGAACCTCGAAACAAATCTTGGTGTTTGCGTTTTGATCCATTGTCTCTCTAACTCTCTCTCTTTACATTTGTGCAAAGCATCATTTCATACTAGCATCATACTTTCATAGCATTCATATTATATACATTGCTTGTGTTGCCTTGCATCTTTCATATTGTAATTTATCTTTGATTGCTTGGCTTGATTGTGTGTGCACATATTTCATATTGCTTGGATTGCTTGTGTGTGTGTGCCTAACTTGTACTCATCCAACAAGAGCTTCACATAGCGCCTCAACCCATTTCAAGGGGAATCAAGGGGAGTTAGTCCAGAGCCTCGAAAGGGGAATTCGGCTACACTTGTTGTATTGTATTAGTTTGTGCATAATTTGCATTAGCTTCCGCATTTAGTGCACTTAGTTTGCATTTAGTTTCTTAGATTAGCACTTACACCTATTCACCCCCCCCCCTCTAGGTGTTTTACAGCCACAATGTGTACATACGTACACCTTAGTATGCTTATGTGTAGGAGTGTGATTATGTTGTGCAACATAAGCATGATGATGAGAGTGATGTGCATGAACATGAGGAGTTTGTTTCTTTGAAAACATTGACTCCAACTTAGTATGATTAAATGCACAAGAGTTCAAAGTTGAACTCAAATTATCCATTTTATTTTTCAAAACATTTATCTCATTTGTGGTGGCATGTAAAGCATGATGAGATATATGATCATTTTTCTTTTTCTTTTGTGAAACAAAATCTTTTTCTTTTTCAACAAATTTTCTTTTCAAAGTGATATTTTCTTGAAAAACATCTTCCTTTTGTTTTTCCACTAAATCAATCTTATTTTTCAAAATAGTGTTCCCTTCACATAAATCATTCAATTTAGCAATCAAGGAATATTCTCATTTTTCAAATCTTTATTTTCCTTTTCTAAGCATGCAATCTTAAATTTAAAGAATCATTTTCTTTAAGCATGCAATCAAAATCCTTTTTCAAATTATTATTTTCTAATTCTAAGCATGCAATGTTACTTCTAAATGAATCTTGTTCTATATGCATGCAAGCAATGTTCTTTTTCAAATTTTTATTTTCTTTTCTAATCATGTCATATTTCTCAAGCAATAGATGACAAAAAGTAGATAGCTCATCATATGACATGTCCTCATCATCGGATTCAGAATTTACCTCAAGGGGGTCATCCCCTTGGACCATAAAGCATGCGTTGGAGGTGTCGCTTCCAACGTCCGAGTCACTCCCCGCATAGTATAGATCTTTTTCGCCGAGGGAGGTGATGATGTTCCATACTACAAAAGCCGATTCAACATTAGAAACCCTAGATAAATAATCATCATTTAGGGTTGACTTGATAGCATGAAGGGCTTTTGCATTAGCCTCAATGTTCTTACCATTTAAGCAATATTCTTTATTAGTTGTGGCAAGATATACACTAAGGCCAGTCCTTTGAGGAACAAAGACATCTTAACCTTCCAAATTTGGATGTTAAGAGTGTCAAAGGTGGGTGGTGACATGAAGTCCATTGTGAGTGTACAAATCTTGTGATTAGCCTAAAAGAGGATCTTTAACTCTTAGGTTGTTAGACCCAATATCAAGAGCACTAGCTCTGATACCAATTGTAAGATCACCTAGAGGGGGGGTGAATAGGTGATGGCTAATCTAATGGTCACTTATGAACAAATAATGCGGAATTAAAACTAAGTTGACCAAATTAAACTTCTTTTAATTGAACACTTATGTATAACACAAGAGTGTTGCCGAATTCCCCTTGCGAGGCTCTGGACAAACTCCTCTAGATTCCCCTTGAATGGGTTGAGGTGCCGCGTTGGCTCTCTTGGTTGAATACTAGTGTTAATAACAATCCCAAGCAAGTATAGCAATTATGAGCACAAAGGTATATCAAGCATATAAGAGATAAAGACTATAAAGTAATGCAAGATATAAGTGAGAGACAAAAGAGTAAGAGAACAAGAGTGAGCAATCGCAAACACAAAGGTTTTGTTTCGAGGTTCGAGCACACTTGCTCTACATCCCCGCCTTCGACACACGAAGGATTTCCACTATGCACGATCCAACCGGATCTCTCCTTGGTGCCGCAACACCTACAAGCCCTCGGACTCCCAAAGTCCCTTACACACCACAGCCCACCGGCTCGTCGAGGCCGCACCTCAAGCTACAAGAGTTCGCACCCGAACCCTAAACAACCACGAGCACACTTGCCCGTCTCCTCAAAGTACAAGATGAAATCTTGGTGATCTAAACACTTGATCACCTACAAAAACTCTCACTACAACACCTATAGGATGAATAGCTCAATGGATGCTCAAGTGTTTGTGTGAGAAAGCAAGGAAAGAAAGCTATGGAGGAAAACTCAAAGAATCACTTTTTACACTCTCTTGATAAAAACTCCCTTTAAGATGGGAAGTATTTGCTCTCTATTTTGTGGAGAAAACTCTTCTCAAAGTATCAGAAAAACAGGCTCAAGAAGTCTCCAAAATCTTGTATTGAAAACAATGACAAAACCCCAATTTATAGGCTGCCAGAAACCTAGCCGTTGGGTTCTGTCAGTACAGTCGGTCGACCGGTCGGTCGACCGCCAACGGTCAAAAATCCGACCGTTGGGGCTCTGCGGTCGACCGGCCCGGTCGACCGAATCTACCCGTGAGCACCGCAGTCTCCAGCGGTCGACCGTCCCGGTCGACCGGCCACTGTGCTGCCAGACGTGCACAAGTCTGTGCACGTCGGTCGACCGCGAGATCGACCGCCATGGAGCGGTCGACCGACTCGGTCGACCGAAAGGCCTGTCAGCCAGTTCCAGGTCTGCACAGTTACGGGATTTGAAAATAGGTCTTTTCACTCAATAAAAATCCCATAAATTCACAGTAAATCTAAAAAATAGTTTTAATCACAATAAAAACTGTTTTTCTAAAAATATGTTTTTCTAAAACTTATTTTTCCATAACTTCACAAAATACAAAAACAAGATATTTGAGTTCATTTAAAGTATAGTGTGTATGGATATGATCCACTACACAATCATAATGATATATCTATGTTTTTGTCATTAAGCATATAACTTGGTTTTGGTTAAGATGTGTATAATAGAAATACCAAAAACCAAAGTAGATATTTTGTCACAAAGAAAAAATCTTTTTCCAAAATAAAAATTCTTTTCTAAGACATAGAATCTTTTATGAAAGTAATCCTATCAAGAATTCTATCAAGAGTGTGTGTGTGATATAACTTGAGCAATCCACCAACTATTCTATCCTTTACATTTTATCTAAAATAAAATACAAATCTTATACCTAGACACAAGTCTTCAACTTCTTGAAGTCTTCCCTTGAAGGCTTCTCATCTTCTTGACTTGGTCCAAGTGCAATCCACCGAGCTCATCTCTAGATGTGGTATTGATGCATAGGCTCGTGAATCAACCGGTGCTAGCTTCCAACTTGACTTTAAATCCTTTGTTGAAGCTCCACACCTACTAAGATCTTGATAATGAATATGTCACTAATTAAACATAAGATCATTAGTAATCATAACTTCATGAGTTGATCATCATCAAAACTAGAGTGATGGGCCTTTGGGCCAACAAAGGTGAACATGAAAACCTAGGGTTTTTAGGTACATACTCATTCTAAGCTTCCACATATCGATGTTAGAAACATCAAACATGGGAGGTGCAAGATAATCCATGAGTGTGTGTAAGCAATAAGTGTGCAAATGCAAATACTAGATTAGCTAACCAAGATCTCACTCCTAGGTGGTTAAACCTAATATTAGAAGTGTAGCCTCTGATACCAATTGAAAGTACACCTAGAGGGGGGGTGAATAGGTGTAAGGCTAATCTAATGACAAATAATACGGAATTAAAAAACTAATTGCAACACTTAGTGTAACCAAAGAGTGTAGCAGAATTACCAGTGAATGGCTCTGGACTAACTCCTCTTGATTCCTCTGAATAAGAGCTGAGGTGCTATATAAAGCTCTCTTGGTTTAACACAAGTATGGCACACAATCAAACCCAAGCATATAAATGATATGAACAATATGATGTAATGCACAAAATAAGAGAGAGTTTAGAGATAGTGGATCAATCACAAATACCAAGATATGTGTTTTCCATTGATTTGCAAAGGGGGAAAACTTACAAAAAAAAGGGTCAAGGAGCTAACTTACAAGTATTCTAAAAGATTACAAGTAGATCTCCTCTGAGATTCTGGAGAAGTGTGCCGATAGGAGTCTGGTCAGCGCGCGACACTTTGTCCCTTTGACGATGCGATCGATAGGATTCCGTCTCTCCTGGTTCGGGGAATCGGAGAAAAGAAGGCTGGTAGAACCCTCTTGTTACTTCTCAAAACCGCCTCCACTTAGGAATTCCTTCTCGCCTGGTTTTCGGAGATTCCTTGAGAAGAAGGTATTAGGGTATCAGCACCCTGATTAGAGAAGTAATTCTCTGAATTCTCTGAATTCTTGAAAGCAAGAGAATAGATCTCTGTTTAGCCGCCTCTCTCTTTGCCTATGTGCGTTCTGCGTCTCTTCTCGTGGAGCATGCCGTCCTCTCCTTGTGCCTCTGGTGGGCTATTTATAGGGAGAGCAAGGTATAATTGTCCCTTGAAAATATGGAAACATATTGAGTCAAATCTGTTCAAATCTGGAAAGTAGCCTTGCTGCGAGGCTAGGATCAGCTTCTGCGAAGCTAGAAGTAGCAGGTAGGTCGGTCTCCTGATCTGTTTTGATCCTTTTCATATAATTGAAAGATCTCCCTTGATCCTCTTACTCGTTTTAGGAGAGTCAAGAGATTATGGCAAGCAACTGCCAAATTTGATCTCAGATTTGATCTTGATTAGATTTGATCTTGATCTTGAATTAATTTGATCTCATCTGGAGATTTGATTGGTCAAAGTTTTGACCATGACGGACCCACAGCGGAGCTGCCGCGTCGAGCTCGCAGTGGAGCTAGAAGGAGCATTTGGCGAAGTCAGAAGAAAGCTCTTCAGCGGAGCTAGATAACATCTGTGGCGAAGCTACCGAACATCCTTCTGGCGCGGTTGCGTGTGGCTTCGAGCGAAGCTAACTCTCTGCGGAGTTAACTGAGCACTTCAGGCGAAGCTGTAAGTTAGCTTCCTGATGGAGCTTTGAACGGCTCCAAGGCGAAGTTGGGCAATCTTAGCCTCTCAGGCGAGGCTATCCCTTTGGGCTCATGTGATGCTAAGTGTTGATCTAACCTAGCATCTTAGACCTACTGAGGTCTATTCAAAGACAATCTGGGCTCACTATCTGCTTCACTGGATCAGTAGAGTCTAAGTTGCTGATTTGTCCCTCGGAGATGGGTATAGGACTGGTCGTCAGCTTTGTCTGTCACTTGTCTTTTGTAAATGTCAACAAGTTTAGACATTGTTCAGGCCAGTAAGAATCTTGTCTTTTTTAAAGTATCAACAAGACCCCCTTCAAAGTTTTCGAAAGTCTGCAATGGCTCAGACTTCGAAATACTTTGAATTGCTTTGATCGGTGGTATGTAAAGTACGAATGTCGCCATGGTGGTTGAGTTCAGCTTCGCTTTTAATCCTGCTTTGGGATAGATTCGCCGAAAAATTGTGTAGATTCGCGATTCTGGCAGCTTCGCGTCTGGAAGGCTTCGCGTCTGGGTGGCTCCCATCTGAGCCTTTCAGAATAGGTTCGCTTTGGAACGTCATTCCTTTCCCGAGGCCAACTGCTTTCGGCCAGTTACGAGAAGGATTATTTCCTTTTTCGAAGTTGAAATAACTTCTTTTGTATTAATGAGGGAGATCATTCCCCCTACGTGCATTTCCGAGGGAGTCTATTCCCTTTCTCAAGGCTCAATAAATGCCTTAAATTCGCCTGCGCTTCTATGCTTGAAGCCGTAGCGGTGCGCTCAGACCATGAGGCCTATAAATAGGACACTTAAGGTCCTCTACAGAAAGCAGTCTGTTCATGACTTCTCTTGGTTGTGAACTAGTGGGGGTGCCCACTCTGGTCATTAACCGGCCAAGAACTGGTGAGTCTCGGTCATCCAGAGACTTTACCAATGAACTAATACTTTAGGGAGTTTATCTCCCTTAAATTAGCTTTAACAGCTGCCTTAGGGATCGTTTTTCCTTGTTCTTCATTTGCATCGACTGATCTGTAGAGAAGGGCTCCAGCCCAGCTTCAGAGCGAAGCTATCATTTTGACTTGATCAAAGAAAGATCACTGCATGCTTGCCTGCTAAGTTCGCCACATAGGCAAGACTTGGGACTTAGTCTCTTCAAAGTTTGAGCCAGTCTTGCCATATAGGTGGGGCTAAGACTGCGTCCCTCAAGATCAGTCTGGCTCAGCCATATAAGCGAGGCTAGGACTTGGCTTATGCTGAGCTAGCCCATCATCATTGTGCAAGCGAGGCTATCCTCTGCTTTAACTGAAATCAATCTTTAAAGCACAACTGAATCAGATATAAATTATTTCACCCAAAGAACTTGACTTAGCGTATCCTGCTTGCATTTTTCTTTGATTTACTGCTAACTTTGTCAGTTTGCATTGCAGTGAGCTATGTTTGCCATTCTTTTGTTTTGATGAAAGAGACCAGAAAGTTGCCTCTTGCTTTTCTAGTTGAAACTTTAAATCCTAAGCAGGAGGAACAAACTGGGCAGCTGATGCGTGTTCCCAGAAGAGGTTGGCAGTCGCTTATCCGAGATGATCCACTTCGAGGCGAGGCTGGTAGCCGCTTATCCGAGATGACCCACTTCGGGAAAGCGGACGTTACCTGTAAGGTCTCGGATCCTTCTTTTGCCAATTTTCATCAAAGAAGATCTAGCCTTCTGGTGGAAATCGGTCCTTCGCCAATTTTTATCAAAGAAGATCCAGCTCCTTGATTAGCAAAATCTACCATTATACGAAGGATTACAGCCTTGTGCAGGAGGAAGGCCTTTTGTGTCCAGTTGGTTAGGCTTGGAAGTAAATAGGACCAGTTGTATACCTTTTGAGCAAATGATTCTGTTGTACGAAATACAACCTTGATGTAGTAGTATCAATGTACCTTCCCTTTTAAATCAATAAAAGTTCAGTTTCTGCTTATCTGATTTGCTTTTCCTTCTTTTCCATTTGAAGTGGACCGGCGGAGCTAAACTTCGTGTGAAGTTAAAGACAGATCCCATCCGAATCAGGAACGAGCTTCCAGCGAAGCTAGCATGAATTTTTCTGCGAAGCGGTGTTTTTAACGGAGCTAAGGCATGTTTTTTCGGCAAAGTTATTCATGCGTCGCGCGAAGTCAGCACTAGACTTACAGCGGAGTTAGCCCTTAATGGGGCTGAATCAGCGCTTCTCAGGAAGGCGCTTTAGGCACCGTTTCAAATTAATTTGAAACGACAGCCTGTGCCCTTTTCGAGGCGTCGTTTAGGCAATCATCAGCCTATAAAAGCCTGATCGGGCTAAAAAGAGAAGACACTTTTCTTTGAATTTTCAGAGAACTTTAACTCTCTTCTTCCTCTTCTTCTTTGTTCAAGAATTCAAGAGCCTCTTCAGTTCTTCAATGGCTCCCAAGAGCCGAGCAGGAAAAGAGGTCGCAACCTCTACGACGGAGGGTCCTTCTCCTCCTCTGGTCATCGAACGACCGATCGCCGGTAGGAATCTTTTCCCTTATGATTAGAGATTTTCATCTCTCTCTTAAAGCCGATTTCTGTCTATCTTTCGATGAACCCAAGACGATCAATCATGATCTCGTGATCTTAGGGAGTTCAATTCCCTGAATTTCCCTCGTTTTCTTGACTGAGATATTAGAATCGAAGGGTCTCTTCTTCAAGATTCCAGGCGAAGCTATCCTTCAGGCGGTTCACATCCTGTTGAATGACAGGATGCGAAGCTAGCCTTTGAAAGGACCTTATGCCCTTAAAATAGTCTTTAGGCAATAATACCCTTCTGACGAAGTTAGCCCCTGGGGCTTTGTCGCATTCTGTTGTTCGAGGCCAAGCTTCCAGAGCGAAGCTAACACTTTGATATTTTCCTGCATCCTGCTCTCGTGTGAAATGCGGAGTTGCGCTGCAGCTGCGAAGCTAAGCTTTGGGGCGAAGCTATCATTAGGCCAGCTTCGCTCGAAGAGCGAGGCTATGCCTTAACAAAAGTTGCATTTTTGTTTTAGCCTTTGTTTGGCTGATGAACTAATCATAGTTTTTCTTTGTTCTTGCAGTGCACTACACTCATGGTCCTCTGAACAGTCTCTTTGGCACAGCCAGGGGGCTAGATGGCAATGTCAGCCTGCAGTTTCAAGGGCAAGCTTCGCTGTTCAGCGAGCGAAGCTCTCCTGCTCGGGATACACTTATTCATGGTGGGGATCAATGCACCATGAGGAGCATCTTAACTACTGCTCCCCTTGAAGATTCTGACCGCCGAGTCTATCGGAAGCCCGGTTTCATGTTCGGAGATGCAGCGCCAGACCATGATCGCCAGCTACTAGCCGGAGAGGGGCAGTGGATTTTCAAATTAGATGGTGAGAAGTTCTATCTCCCATCTAGCAAGCGGCATTTTCCCTTGTCCTTCTTTCAATGTGTGACGAGGGCTCGGAAGATGCAGTGGCCAGTGAGTCAGACTACTGAATCCGTTCACGTAGGGAAGTTAATAATTCCCTCACCCGTTACACAAGAGCGGGGCCTCCTCGCTGCATAATGGTCTCCACCCTGGGACTGTACTGCCAGACATCCCAGTGGGAGAAAATCCTGCGGTGGCTCAGACCTTTGGGAATCAATTCTTTAAGGTTCGTGACAACTATCCAGCCACTGATTTCAGGACTCCAGGGTGGATTCACCCTCCGAAGGCATGGTGGAGGGATTTGACTCTATATGTCCTTGCTCATTTTGAGGAGGATCTAGAGAGGTTGGGGCTTTATAAGGCCATCAGGGCGACCTGTTATGGCATTCAGATGAGCGTAGCGAACTTCTACGCCATCTTTGAGTTATACTGCCCGGCTACAGGGACCTTCTTCACCCCTGTTGGCGAATTGGGTATGGCTCTGCACGAGATGTGGGAAGTCTCTGCTCTGCCTTTGGGATCTCTCCCATATGAAGAATATTTCCCGTGCGAGGCGGAATTGGCACTTCTGGAGAAGCAGGAGCCCACCTTGTTTGAGACCTATCGGGAGTTGACGTGCCACTTGTACATTTGCTCCAGCATGCATGGGAGCCATAGGGAGCTTCATGCAGTTTGAAGAGCTGGGAAAACTATTTGTTCCCTGACATGGAGAATATTCCTGAAGCGGCTCATTGTGCAGTTGCTGATGACGACATCTTTCGCCGGATTCAAGAGCATTCTCAAGGGGATCTAATTCTAGAAGAAGATGACGGCCCCTATGAGAAAGGCGATATTCTTCGGAGTTTCCATCACCAGGATCGTCGACCGACGTCCCGGAAGGCACTTCTGGCTGGTTTCTTGACGGTCTGGTTGAAGAGATGTGTGGTTCCATCTTCATCGGGCGATGTCATTCTTCCGACTGTCTTGTTGCCTGCCGTTCGTCTAGTCCATGGTCATTCCCTTAGACTCCTTCCAGCCATGGTGTGCTGTATTCAGAGAGGCCTTCGCGCATTGACGGAGGCTTTTTGTAGGCCACCAACGACGAAGCGGGAAAGGGGACTATTTTGCCTTGCGACAGACCAAACCCCAGAATAGGTCTGCCCATACTTATTTATGGCGTGGTTCGCCCTTCATTGTCCTTCCATGATCCAAGCTGGAGAGGAACCCCCAGAAGGTGTTCGAATGGCGCTTCTCCGTCGATTCGAGGGATGTTCATGGTTGAAGACTTATGTGGCTGCGGTTCGTAAGTTACTGTGCCGCCATGACGTCTATAGCCTTTTCCACTGCTTCCCCTATATTCGGGATGCGGGCTATGGTGAAGAATTCAAGGATGTGGGAGAAGGGCGGACGTCATTAAGCCGGGGAATCTTTAAGTGGCTGGTAAGCATTCGGCCCTCACACTTGTTGTACAGAAGTGGGGACACCTGTTACCTGGAGCCATATGTTCCGAGTCGGTTTGCCCGCCAGTTTGGGTATGACCAACTGTATGTGGGTAACCCAAACAGCAGTCTGTGGGTAACCCAAACAGCAGTCTGGCCTTCATGGGGAGCCTCATTGATGGAGCTCGTGCCTGGCGGTTCTTCATTGCTGGCTGTACCGAAGCGCGGCTGTGCATGCCGCTAAGGACTCCGAACCTTCTGATGACCCTGAGATTCTGCCAGTGGTATAAGACCTCAAACTCCACACCCACCAGATTTTCTATTAATTCTTCTGGTGTGAAGTTAATTTCTCAGCGGCTGAAGCGGAAGGTCTCTGAGAAAAACGAGGGTAAAAGGGTCCGCGTCCCAGGCCTCGGGGAATTCATTGTCGTTGATGACAGCGAAACCTCGGATGCAGGAAGTCCTCGCATCGAAGCGGATATAGGTGCTGAGACTCCAGCAGCAGCTTCTGGCGGGGTAGGCACGGCCCCGTAGAACAAATCGACATTGAAGAAGTGGAGGAAGAAGATCGCGACGTCCACTTCAAACAAAAACGGGAGGGTGGATCTCGTAAGAAGAGGGTAGTGAAGAAGCCTCGTCGCTACGCTCCTACGGTTGTTGCAGAGGGCGAATTATCTGCAGCGCCTCCTCCTCCTGCCCCATTAGCAACTAAATTGTCGGTTCCTAAACCGACTACTGGTAAAGCCGCACCGAACCCGGGTAAAATCAGCGTCGCTCTTGTAATATACTTCTTATGTGTTCCAGACAGCTCATTATTTACTTTATGATTCAGGAACTGAGGCGGCGAAAAGCCCGAGAGCTGAAGCTGTCAGAGAACAAGGGGAGCATTATGATCCCTTAATTACTTATAAGGAGGGCGATGAGGCTGGCTATTTCGCCGTCTCAGAAGAGTCCGGGGATGATGCGGCTGATGTAGGTCCTTCGGCGCTGGGACTTCGAAAGGAAGTCCTAAAACTTCTAGCTCCTTTGGGTGGACCACGGAGGATTCGGCAAGTGAAGGTGGGCCGACCATTCGTGTTGATTCCGCTAATGATTTTCCAATGGAGCCCGCAGGGACTGATGCAGCCGTCAAGACGATTGAGGCGACATCATCTTTTGGTACTGTTTTGACCTTTTAACTCTTGCTATTTGTTATGCCTTGCCTAAACAAAGTCTTATTGCAGGTGTTCCGCCTCTGGGTGCATCGACTTCAAGAGAGCCAACCAATCTTCCTGAGGGAACCAGGGGTGAAGTAAGTACTTCGACCGCAGCGGATGCTGCTGAGTTGGATGCTTTGTATGGCGACCTGCCCTCTTATCAGCATGAACCAGCCAGAGGAACTGAAATTGAGGGGACGGTAGTCATGGAACCAATCTCACTTCCAACTATATCGGTGAGTGAGATGCCATTGGTTTCGCCAGCGTCGCCTATCTTGCCAGGCACAGAGCTGAGGGTGATTACCAGTCCTACTTCTCCAACACTGGTGTTGAGCCTGCTCTCCCGAAAATAGTCACTAGTCCGACCTCGGTTGTGGCTAGTATACTGGTTTCAATGAGGACTCCTCCGAGATCACCGACGACCTCTCATGTTGCTACAGCCAGTGCTTCTATTATTCCTTCCAGTAGTGTCAATAAAGCCGTGGAAACTCTGTCTTCAGGGGCTGCTCGTCTGCCAGGAGTGATTGAGGCTGAGAATGATTTGTGGCTGAGCTAGTTGATAGCTTTTATAAGAGCTTGAAGCGATCCATTGCTTTGCTCTTGAAAGGCTCGACTACCTCATTTTCTGCTTTAAGGTGGTCCTCTCCTGAAGCATTGACAGTATCCGAGACTTTGAAGGGGATGACCAGGCCGCTACATTGGAACTTCTGGTGGACCAGTTTGAGAGGATGTAGAGAAATGGCGTCATCTTAGCCATTCGGACCTGGAGTCTTCGGTTAACGAGCAGCTTGCGCACCTTGTTGCTCAATGCATGAAGCTCATCTTGCCGCTCAGGAAGCTGCTAAGGCCATTTCTTCTAATTAGAAATCCTTGGAGATAAGGAAAGTAGAGCTCGGGGATGCCATAGACGCTTCTAGCAGTGCTCTTCTTGACGCTGAGGACTGTTTTTCATTGATTTTGCAAAGGGGAAAACTTACAAAAAAAAAGAAGTTGAGGAGCTAAATTATAAGTAATACAGAAGATTACAAGTAGATCTCCTCAGAGATTCTGGAGAAGTGTGCCGATAGGAGTCTGGTCAGCGCCGCGACCACTTTGTCCCTTTGACGATGCGAGCGATGAGATTCCCTTCTCGCCTGGTTCAGGGAATCGGAGAACAGAAGGTTGGTAGAACCCTCTTGTTACTTCTCAAAACCGCCTTCACTTAGGAATTCCTTCTCGCCTGTTTCCGGAGATTCCTTGAGAAGAAGGGAGGTATTAGGGTATCAGCACCCTGATTAGAGAAACAACTCTCTAAAAGTCTCTGAATTTAAGAGAATAGATCTCTGTTTGTACGCGCGGTGCGTCCTCTCGAGAAGTCTGCCGTCTCTTTCCTGAAGTCGTCCAGAAGAAGTCTTTGCGTGTGTGGGAGGTCTTCGTGCGCGCCTCTCTCCTTGTGCCCCTGGTGGGTTATTTATAGGGAGAGCAAGGGTATAACTGTCCCTTAAAAATATAGAAACAGATTGAATCAAATCTTTTTAAATCTGGAAAGTAGCCTTGCTGCGAGGCTAGGATCAGCTTCTGCGAAGCTAGAAGTAGCAGGTCGGTTGATCCTCTTGATCTGTTTTGATTCTTTCCATATCGTTGGAAGATTTTCCCTGATCCTCTTACTCATTTTAGAAGAGTCAAGAGATTACGGCAATCAACTGCCAAATTTGATCCCAGATCTGATCTTGATTAGATTTGGTCTTGATTCGATCAGACTTGATCTCATCCTGAGATTTAAATGGTCAATAGGTTGACCATAGCAGACCTGCAGCGGTGCTGCCCGCATTGAGCTCACAGCGGAGCTGGATGGCGCATGTGACGAAGTCAGAGGATAGCCCTTCAGCGGAGCTAGATATCGTCTGTAGCGAAGTTAGAAGACAGCTCTTCAGCGGAGCTATATGTCGTCTGTGGCGAATTAGAAGACAGCTCTTCAGCGGAGCTAGATGTCGTCTGTGGCGAAGTTACCAAACATCCTTCTGCGCGGTTGCATGTGGCTTCAAGCGAAGTTAACTCTTTGCAGAGTTAGCTGAGCCCTTCCGGCGAAGCTACGAGTTATCTTTCTGATGGAGCTGTGAATGGCTTCAAGGCGAAGTTAGGTGATCTTAGCCTCTCAAGCGAGGCTATCCCTTTGGGCTCATGCGATGCTAAGTGCTAGCATCTTAAACCTGCTGAGGTCTGTTTAGAGGCAATCCGGGCTTACTGTCTTCTTCACTGGATTAGTAGAGTCCAAGTTGCTTCCTTGTCCCTCGGAGATGGGTGAAAACTGGTCGTCAGCTTATCTGTCACTTGTCTTTTGTAAATGTCAACAAGTACAGAACTGGTCGTCAGCTTGTCTGTCACTTGTCTTTTGTAAATGTCAACAAGTTTAGACATTGTTCAGACCAATCAGCATATCTTTCACTTGTCTTTTGTAAATGTCAACAAGTTTAGACATTGTTCGGACCAATAAGAATCTTGTCTTTTTTAAGTGTCAACAAGACCCCCTTCAAAGTTTTTCGGAAGTCTGCAATGGCTCAGACTTCGAAATACTTGAATTGCTTTGATCGGTGGTGTGTGAAGTTCGAACGTCGCCATGGTGGTTGAGTTCAGCTTCGCTTTTAATCCTGCTTTGGGATAGATTCGCCGAAGAATCATGTAGATTCGCGACTCTGGGTAGCTTCGCGTCTAGGTAGCTCCGCGTCTAGGTAGCTCCGCGTCCGAGATTCCCGAACAAGTTTGCTTTGGAACACCTTCCCTTTCCCAAGGCCACAGCCTTCGGCCAGTTACGAGAAGGATCGCTCCTTATTCGAGGTTATAATAACCTCTTTTGCATTAATCGAGGAGAATTACTTCTCCTTTGTGCGCTTCCGAGGGAGAATATTCCCTTTTTTCAAGCTTAATAAATGCCTTAATGAGGGAGATCATTTCTTCCTTGTACAGTTTAGAGGGAAACCGTTCCCTTTTTCAAGGCTCAATTAATGCCTTAAATGCGCTCGCCTTCCATGTTTGAGGCGGCAGTGCTCAGGCCATGAGGCCTATAAATAGGACACTTGAGGTCCTCTGAAGAGAAGCGGTCTGATTTTCTCTTCTCTTCTCTTGGTTGAGAGAGATACTTAGATCTCTGAACTAGTGGGGATGCCCACTCTGGTTATTACCTGGCCAAGGACTGGTAAGTCTCGGTCATCCTGAGACTTCACCAATAGACTGATCACTTTTAGGGAGTTTAGCTCCCTTAATTTAGCTTTAACAGCTGCCTCAGGGGTTGATTTCCCTTATCCTTTGTTTGTATTGGACTGATCTGCAGAGAAGGGTTTCACCCAGCTTCCCAGAGAAGCTATCATTTTGACTTGATCAAAGGAAGATCATTGCATGCTTGCCTGTTAAGTTCACCACACAGGCAAAACTTGGGACTTAAGTCTCTTCAAGGTTGAGCCAGTCTTGCCATATAGGTGGGGTCAAGACTGCGTCCCTCTGGATCATTCTGGCTTAGCCATATCGGCGAGGCTAGGACTTGGCTTATGCTGAGCTAGCCCATCATCACCGTGCAAGCGAGGCTATCCTCTACTTTAACTGAAATCAGTCTTTAACTGAATCTGATATAATTGCTTCGCCCCAAAGAATGTGACTTAGCGTTTTTATAGCTCTTCCCTTGACTGACTGCTGACTTGTTTCAGTTTGCATTGCAGTGAGCTATGTTCGCCAATCTTTCGACTTGATGAAAACCAAGAAGTTGCCTCTTGCTTTTCCAGTTGAAACTTTAATCTTAAGCAGGAGGAACAAACTGGGGCAGCCGATGTGCGTTCCAGAAGAGGTTGGCAGTCGCTTATCCGAGATGATCCACTTCGAGGCGAGGCTGGTAGCCGCTTATCCGAGATGATCTACTTCGGGAAAGCGGACGTCACCTGTAAGGTCGCGGATCTTCCCATTGCCAATTTTCATCAAAGAAGATCCAACCTTCTTGTGGCAATCGGTCCTTCGTCAATTTTGATTACGGAAGGTTCAACTTCCTGGTGGCACCATCTATCCTGGTGGCACTGATTGGTCGCTAATGTTGCATATTTAATCATATTTTCATACTTATTTTAGAATAAAAGCCTGCATTGTCCTAATTAAATGTTGAATTTATTTGCAGGCCCATTCTTTAAGGAGATGAAGAGAAATGAGCCCAAAGCCCACCAAAATTCTGAATTAAATTAGAATTAATTCACACTCAGTAAATCAGGGAAAAATCAAGAGGTTGAAAACTGGTTGAGAAGAATCCTCTCAGAATCGATCGGTTGAAGCAAAGATCAAGCAAGTTTGATTCAGATTCTGACTGGATACATTTTAGTATTCGAATCATAACTTTTGCTACAGAATCTCAATTCTGATGATTCAAGATGATCCAGAAAGCAGACTGACAGAGCTACAACTCTTATGTTGGTCATTATTTCTAATTCAGTCAGTTGTTAAGTGATATTCAGCAATCAACAAGCCAACAAACAGCAGATCAGAACTGAATATCCACCTCTACCCCCTCCATTTCTCCTATAAATACCTGCACTCAAAGGCAAAAGGACGACCATGCAGATTAGGATTTAGCTTAGTTTTCATTCCTTAGTTTAGGTTTTTAGTCTTTCTTTTATGTATGTAATTTGTATGTAACTTAGGGTAGAAGAAGATTCATGTAAGTAAGAGAGAGGGGCTGATGTTGAGAGTGACACCGACGATGTACCCTACTCCTTTCTTTCATTGTCTCAGCAAGTAATAAAGGTAAGTGCTTTGTTTGTTTTCTATTTCTGCTTTACTTTACATTTGTTTTGCTTTCCTCCTCCTCTTCTACTTTACCTTGGTTGTATGTGTTGAGTGTACAAGTGAATTCCAAAGCAAGTAAAACTAAGCTACGTGAGAGCCAGCGATAGTTCATGAAGACGTTCTCCTCTTCCAAGATCCGCATCACTTCGTTCTCGCTAGACGTGACAATATAATGTGCACGGGGACTGAGCTCGAGCTTATGATCTATGCGTTGAACGCCTCCAAAGCAAAGGTAGAACATGCAACGGTTTCCAGGTAAGTCATCACTCAACCTCGGTAAGTATCTCTTTCCTTTCTTTTCTTTTCTTTCTTAGTATAGATCAACACCACCTCCTCCAACTCTTTCTTCTCCACTTCATTGTACATAGTCGCTTTTCTTGTTTTCTGATTTTCCACCTTCTTCAATCTTTCACTTTCTTCTAACTTTAACTATAACTTTCTTTTTCTTTTTCTTAACTTTAAAAACCGAGAAGAACTCTCGTTTGGTTTTGATAACGATTTCAAAAAAACTGTAAACGCTTCCATCGCAAACCCTCCTTGTGGATCACGACCCGCATAGCCACTTGCTATAGCGGAAGAATTGAGCACTTGCACATCTTCTTTCTTAAGTTCTATAATCTCGTATTTTTTTGTGCAGGTAAGCCTCAATCAGGCACCATCTGCCATTATGCTAAGGATTACGGCCTTGTACAGGAGGAAGGCCTTTCGTGTCCAGTTGGTTTGGCTTGAAAGTAGAAAGGACCACTTGTATGCCTTTTGAGCAAATGATTCTGTTCAATCAATGAAAGTTTATTTTCTGCTTATCCAGGGCTGAACCAGTGCGTCTTGAAGAGACTGCGCGGCTTGAGCAGCTTAAGGCTCAGAGTGATGAATTCTTGCGGCAGGAGTTAGCTCAGAGGGCAACCTTGGTTGAGGTCGAAGCTCGCTTGGCCTAGACGGCGAGTTTTAATGAGGCTGAGCTAAGGTCGCAGGCGCTTGTCAGAGCTGCTGATGATAGGAAGACAAGGCTGGCCTTCCTTGAAGAATGGATCAGATCTTACGACGCACGCTCATAGCTTGTAATATATGTGCCTTCATGTATCCCTTCTTTTCGGAATCAATAAAAGTAATTTTGTTTTGACTCCCCTGTCGTATTTTCAACTTGTTTTTATCTTTTGAATTGTCACTTTCAAGTTGCATTGCAGCCATTTGAGAAAATAGTCCTTACTGACTAAAAGATGAGACCTGGCTATCTGCCGGTTCAGAGGTCGCAATGACGTAACCGATTGAGAAGCCACCAAGCTCAAAATTTTGTCGTATGATGATAAAGAAATAGTCCTTGCCGACTGAAAGATGAGTCTTGGCTATCTGCCAGTTAAGAGGTCGCAATGACGTAATCGATTTAGGATGCCACAAAGCTCAAAATTTTGTCATATGATGACAAAGAAATAGTCCTTGCCGGACTGAAAGATGAGTCTTGGCTATCTGCCGGCTCAGAGGTCGCAATGACGTAACCGATTAAGATGCCACAAAGCTCAAATTTTGTCATATGATGACAAAGAAATAGTCCTTACCGGACTGACGGATGAGTCTTGGCTATCTGTCAGTTCAGAGGTCGCAATGACGTAACCGATTGAGAAGCCACCAAGCTCAAAGGTAGTCCTTGCCGGACTGAAAGGTGAGACTTGGCTATCTGCCGGTTCAGAGGTCACAATGACATAACCGATTGAGAAGCCACCAAGCTCGAAGTAATCCTTGTCGGACTGAAAGGTGAGACTTGGCTATCTGCCGGTTCAGAGGTCGCAATGACATAACTGATTGAGAAGCCAAGAAGCTCAAAATTTTGTCGTATGATGACAAAGAAATAGTCCTTGTCGGACTGAAAGATGAGTCTTGGCTATCTGCCGTTCAGAGGTCGCAATGACGTAACCGATTTAAGATGCCACAAAGCTCAAAATTTTGTCATATGATGACAAAGAAATAGTCCTTGCCGGACTGAAAGATGAGTTTTGGCTATCTGCAATGACGTAACCGATTAAGATGCCACA
>JAVJIF010019017.1:0-103443 GCA_038442645.1 Agave tequilana
GATCAACCGACTTGCCTATTTTCTAGCTCCGCAGAAGCTATCCTAGCCTCGCAGCAAGGCTACTTTCCAGATTCAAACAGATTCGGTTCAATCTATTTCCATATCTTCAAGGGGGCGATTATACCCTTCTCTCCCTATAAATAGCCCGCCAGGGGCACAAGGGGAGAAGGCGTTCCAGAGATCGTCGATCAATCAAAGTGGGCTTCTGCTCCCAATCAATCCTCTGCTGATCAGGAGAATCGGACTTCTTCATAACGCACCGTGCGTTCTCTAATTCAGAGACCTTTCAAGAGAATACTTCTCTTTTCAGGTGGTGATACCCTAGCAACCTCTTTTCCTCAAGGAATCTCCGGAACCCGGCGAGAAGAATTCCTCACATAAGGCGGTTTTGAGAAGTAGCAAGAGGGTTCTACCAATCTCTCTTTTCTGATTCCCGAACCAGGCGAGAAGGGAATCTCATCGCTCGCATCGTCAAAGGACAAAGTGGTCGCGCGCTGACCAGACTCCTATCGGCACATTTCCCCAGAATCTCTGAGGAGATCTACTTGTAATCTTTTTTAAGAATACTTGTAATTTAGCTCCTCAACTCTTGTTTTGTAAGTTCCCCCATTTGCAAATATATGGAAAACAATTACCACCCCTGATACTGATTGTATGACATATTCAGACTATCACTGTTACAGGGACATGACATGATTATTATATTATTATTACCAGACATTTTGGTACTCCTGGACTCCTGTATACTTGAACCCCTGAAATAGGGAGGCTCCTGATATTACTCCTATATTATACTCCTGTTGACCCGTAATAGGATAATCATGGATATTGTACATTTGTGGACACCCTGTGAACATTATTATTTGAGACTCTGTCATATGTAAACAACTTACACCGGGATGGGGGAAATTGATGGGTATCGATATAGCTTCTGTGTTTATGGTGGCCACACATATGTTGTATAACTTCCTGTAGGATTCGACCTGGATGGCCACCAGGCGCTTCCGAGGGGTGTACTGGCACCCCTACCCCCTTGCCTGCCTGTCCGGGTGTGTTATAATCCCCTAGGTATATCCTGTGGGAACAATGACACTCTATTCCTGTTCGGGTGTATTATAAGACCTTCGGGCATATAGTAAATCCCGGTGCCTAGCGGTACGTTCCGGTTCAGTGCCGGATAATCCTGGACCGTTGTCCCGGGCATGCACGGGACCCATTATAAACATGGTTCGTCGCTCCCCATCAATTTCCAATAACCAACCTCGCTAGATTTCTAGCGAAAGTATATGGCACCGGTTATATACCAAGCATACAATTGAACGAGTAATAATATTAACTTAATAATTGACTTCGTGCATATTTGTGTCATCTCCATACTTATCATTTATTGTAGTTACTCCATGATTCCTAACTTGATTACATGACACTTGGCCTGATATACATGCTTCTATTTCATGCCTTATAAATGTTAGTGTTATTTTCATATTCACTATTCATTGTGGTTAATTCATGCTTATTGATTTGGGTACATTATACTTGTCATGATGCACTTGCTATTATTTGTACTTACCATTGGGTTTTTCTTATACTCGCTGGGTTTTTCCTAACAACCCTGGATTTGCATGTCCAGATTTAGCAGCTTGGACCGAGGTGGACCCATCGGCCGAGGATCAGGCCTATCTTGAGGAGCAGGCAGATCAGCAGTATTTCCGTCCAGTCTTTTCCCCGCTCGCGAGATCCCCTTTCTAGCTCGTGAGTTTTTATCTGTTGTATCATGTGTAGTCTACTTTTGTATTATCTAGTGATGTAATATTGATGTAATATTATATCACTGTTTGTGATGACTTAGTACTTGTTTAAATTATGTTGGAATGTATATACCACGTATTTCCGCACTCTGATATATGTGTTGTGTTGTATTGATGCTTAGCGTACATACGTGATGGTACCATCGCCCTACGTATGTACGTCGCAGTGGCGTCTCCGTACCCGCCGGGGTCGGGGCGCCACACAAACGATGAGATCGAATCCAAGTCTTCAAACAATCTCAAATAAGAGATGAAAATTATCGTTCCACTCTTATGACTAAATATAATGCAACCTACCAAGTAAAGAAGATAGGCTCTAACCGTACACTTAATGCGGGCTTCAGTGTTTGCATCAGTGACATTGGAGAACTTAAAACGGGGTCATTCCAATCTGACAGATAATCCCGGATCGCATGCAACTGATCGTGTGCATCTCTCCGGGTCACACCAAGTAAACTACAAGCATAGTCTTTGCAGAATCAAAATCCTCTTGAGGGGGTGCGGACAGATCGACCTTCTACCGGTATGCCCACAAGTGTGCCAATCATCCAGGCTGAAGGTCATTTCTCAAAAGGCATGTGAAAAATATTAATTTCAGGTCGCCACCTTTCACAAAAGCTGAAAGCAAAAGACGGTTTACATTTTGGTATGAAAGCGTGATTGTTTCGCCGCAAAACGTCGCAAAACGCAAGTCGTAAAACTTGTTTTCCATTTTTCGTTGTTTGTTTCGCTGAAAAATAAGTTGCAAAATGCAACTCTTCTTTTCCCACTTGCAGTTGCTACAGTTAAATTTTGTGGTCATGTAAATCTCACTTTTACACTCATATTTTTGCACTTGCAGTTGCTACAATTAATTTTGTGGTCATGTAACTCTCACTTGTAGTACACTTACAGTTCAAACAGTTACTTGATAATCAATATATAATTTATATTATTAAATATTTAATATTTTAAATAGTGTTCAATTTCTTATTTAATTATTTTATATTTTAATCTTTAATTTTTTATTGTTTTTAATATTGTTTTAATATTTAATATTTTACTATTTTAATTTCATATTTTTATTTAATATTTTATTATTTTATTAATACTTATTCCATTTTTTTTATTTTTTATTTAGAGTTAATATTTTATTAATATAAAAATTATACTTTAATATAAAATTACTATATATTTAATTATGTATTTTTTAATATAAAAATTTACTTTATTAATATAATAATAATTTTTTATTATATTAATATTTTTTATGTTAATATTGTAATAATAATTCAGTATAATAATACTATAATGATAATTTATTATTAATTATAATTATATTTTACTTTGTTAATTTTATATTTCTATAATATTACAATAATATTATAATAAAATTTATATTATAATAATTTTCAAGTATTTTTAATATTATAATATTATAACTATATTTTATTATTTTTGTAAGATTTTTTAATATTTATATTTTATTAGTATTCTTAAAATTTTATTAATGTTCTTTAGATTTTTTTAAAATTTTATATTATTTATTTAGTTAATATTTTAGTAATATTTTACTATTTATCTAATATTTTATTAATATTATTGTTATAAATAAAATATTAAGATTATTAATTTTTTACCTCAAATTTATTAATACAATTTAATTTGCAATAATAGATTTAATTTAATAGTATTATAATATTTAAATCACTGCTACAGTTAATTTTGTGTCAACTTTTCCACTTACACTTTTACATTACCAACCAATACCGTAAACACAATATATTTTACCATTTACACTTTCACTTTATCAATTAAACACCGTTAACACAATATATTTTTCCATTTACATTTCACTTTATCAACCAAACACCGTAAAATACAATATATTTTCTCTACTACAGTTCACTTTTTCCATTCTCATTTTACGACTTACGACTTGCGACGTTTTGCAACGAAACAAACAGGCCCGAAGTGTTAACCAAATTTTGCAAACTTGATAGCCTAATATATTTCTGAAAAATAAAATTGGGTGTACCGGTGTCCCAGTACCAATCACTCAATTTTAAAGTATGTGATTGACACTTGAGTGGAGGTCTCTCCTATAATCAAGAAAAATGTATCATGATATAATCATTAAACAATCCACATATCTTTATAAAAAATAACCTTAAAATTGAATATATTGCCTTTTTTGTTCCAGATATATGCCGCTATGTGATTTTAAAACTCTAAAGAATTAAAATGTCTATCGGACCTCCCGGAAATGGACCGTCAACTCTTCTGACTCTTCATCCTCGCTACCAATGTTTTCTTGATTCTCCTCTATTTCGGGATAACTAGAAGGAAGACCTTGTCTGGCGCGTCTTGCCGAAGCCGTAGGATGACGTCTAGACATTGTCCTCTCTCGTCTCCAAAGGCAAACTCCCACTATCATCTGCAAGAGGTATGCAATGTTAATTTCACATTAAAGATGGACCAATAACCTTGGTTAAAAATTATATTGGATTCCTATTAAAGTTAACTGATATAATATTATGCCCATATTAAAGTCACATTTATATAGTTATATATTCTCTTGAAATATAAAGGGTACCATGATGGAAAGGTTTTATTTCAAGGGGTTTAATTGCAAATGTGAGACCCACTTTTCTCCTCCTGCAAAGAATTACAATCTTACGCTCATTTTTTTGAGAATCCATCAGAAAAAGAAAACTGTGAGTTTGTGCAAGGACAAGGAGACAGAGAAAAAAGAGGATCTTTGCATTAGGGTTTGCAGGATCAAAAAGAAGGAATCAAGGATCTTCTCCAATCTTCATCTATTCTTCATCAATGGCTTCAGGTATGGTGATTTAAAGTATTGCTCAATTATGCATTTGATTATTCTTGAGATGTTCTTTGATTCTTGATCCATGGCCTATTTTATCAGCATTAATCTATTGTATTTCTAACATTTGGTATCAGAGCTGTGTTTAAGAATCAATACATCTTGGATTAAGGATTATGGTAAATTAGGGTTTTTTGAAACAGTTCAAAATCGAATTTTTTGATCATTTTAATTGTAGAATTTCATGAGGACTAAATAGCCCTAATTTTATGTTCATATTCCTCTAATTATGCAATTATCAGGGATCAAAATTCAGGATTAAGAAACCCTAATTTTTCCTAATTTTTGGAATAAATCGTCGGAACAGGAACTGCCTCAAATAACTGTTTCGTCGACTATTAGTCGACTAGCGAGTTTATAGTCGACTAATTTATTTTTCCCAAAAGTTGAAAACTCTCTGTTTCTAACAGGAGTCGACTTGTACTTTGGATTAGTCGACTAGTAAAGTGTAGTCGACTAACCATTTTTGCCAAGTCGACTAATTTTTAACCGAGAGTTGTCTTCCAACAGGAGTCGACTAATAAATTTTATAGTCGACCAATAAAAATTTATTGTCGATTAATTATATGGGTATAGTCGACTAATCTTTCTTTGCCCTAGTCGACTGGACCTAAATGTGTAGTCGACTTGACTTGACCCAAGTCGACTATCCTTCATTGTAGTCGACTAATGCTTGTTAATGTTCAATCATTAAAGTATGTTACACATTTAAGTTATTGTGTTAATATTGATTGATGCTTGGTCAAGTAATGTATTGAGGTATTATGGCTTTACTCAAATAAAAGGATCAGAGAATATTATTGGTTAGTTTTATTCATATGGCTTATTGATTTAGTAGTTGCCAAAGTGACCTATGTTAGTAAACCTATGAATATATAACTACATAAAAGACTTGTCAATGAGGGTGGCATAAAAGACAATAATATTCTTGATGGCGGTTCTAGTTAGGAGATTGGGACTAGCCCAAAGGAAAGTCTCTTTCAAATAATTATGAACCGGGGTAGGGTAGTGTAATTTATGTAACTTAGTTGTGTGGAATTGGATACCCAAAGGTAACATGACTTACTATCTAAGTGACATAAATTATATTAGACCTACGTAGGTGATAAAAGTTCTCACCTAAAGAGTGAACACTAGATATACTTAGGTTTCGCCCAAAGGAGAAATCAAAGTGATATCAATAGTTCATCTTAATTAAATTAAGGTTATTGTATTGATAAGTGGCCTAATGTGAGCAATGTCCTATTATGTTTCAGTGAACGTCCCTACTTCCCTTCACACTCATGCCACTAGCATTCCAGCCCTGGATGGTACAAATTTCTCTAAGTGGTTTGAGCATGTACAGTTTACACTGGGTGTCCTGGACCTAGACATGGCTCTTTTGGTAGAGAAGCCTGATGAAGTGACTGCTGAAAGTACAGCAGAGCAGGTTAGCCATGCCAAAGCTTGGGAAAGGTCGAATAGACTCAGTCTCATGTTCATAAAGATGACCATAGCCAATAACATCAAGACTTCCCTCCCACATACTACTAGTGCATCTGAACTTTTATCTGCTGTAAGAGACCGATTTAAGTCTGCAGATAAGTCATTAGCTGGCACCCTCATGGCTGAACTTACCACCATGAATATGATGGTAATAGAGGAGTTCAACACACATTCTAATATGACTGATAAGGCTGCTAAGTTAGGATCACTGGGTATGAAAGTGGATGAATCCTTCTTGGTACAGTTCATCCTTAACTCACTTCCTTCTCAGTTTGGGCCATTCAAGATTCACTACAACACTCATAAAGATAAGTGGAATTTGAATGAGCTAACTGGTATGTGTGTACAAGAGGAAGTGAGACTGAGGCAAGAAGGGCATCACTCAGTATTGGCAGTAACTCAAGGAGGTATCCATAAGAAAGGTAAATATGGAAGAGGTAAGAGATTTCCATCAAAGAAAGGGCATGACCATGGGGAAAGTAGCCAAGGTCATGGAAAGGTCTTCACTGTCAAGTGCTACTTCTGTGGCAGAAAGGGACATGTGAAGAAGGACTGCAACAAGAGGAAAGCTTGGTTCGAAAAGAAAGGTATAAATCTTTCTTTTGTATGTTTTGAATCAAATCTTGCTGAAGTTCCTTCTAATACTTGGTGGATTGACTCTGGAGCCACAACTCACATAACTAATTCAATGCAGGGATTCCTTACAACCCGAAACCGAAGGAAAGTGAGAGATTCGTCTTTATGGGGAACCGTCTCAAAGTGGAGGTCGAATATGTTGGTACTTATCGACTACTCTTGGAGACGGGACATCAGATGGATCTTGAAGATACTTTTTATGTACCTTCGATTTCTAGAAACTTAATGTCAATATCCAAATTAGATGTTTTTGGATATTCTGTTTATTCAGTTGTGAAAAACTCAGTTTAATGTATAATTCAATTCCGGTTGGACATGAAATTTTATGTGATGGTTTATATAAAATTTCATTGAATGATGAGTTTGCACAATCTTTATTATCTCTGCATTCGAATGTTGGTATTAAACGTGGCTTAATAAATGAAAAATCCTCTATCTTGTGGCATAGGAGACTGGGGCATATCTCCAGGGATAGAATAATAAGATTAGTGAAGAATGGGATTTTGGATAACCTAGACCTCACTGATTTTGATGTGTGTGTGGATTGCATAAAAGGAAAGCAAACCAAACACACTAAGAAAGGTGCCACAAGAAGTAAAGAACTCCTTGAAATAATTCATACAGATATTTGCGGACCACTCTCAATTCCATGTTTTACGGGGGAGAGATATTTCATTACCTTTATAGATGATCTGTCACGTTATAGTTATGTGTATCTAATTAATGAAAAGTCTCAGGCTGTTGACATCCTTGATGTGTTCATTACAGAAGTCGAGAGACAATTAGATAGAAAGGTTAAAATCATAAGATCAGATCGAGGTGGTGAATTTTATGGAAGATATGATGAGTCAGGACAACATCCTGGCCCATTTGCCAAATTTCTAGAAAAGCGTGGTATTTGTGCTCAATACACAATACCAGGTACGCCTCAGCAGAATGGTGTTGCTGAAAGGCGAAACCGAACTCTTATGGATATGGTTAGGAGCATGATGCTTCTCTAATGTACCCATTTCATTGTGGAATGAAGCCTTAAAGACTGCTATGTATATCTTAAACAGGTTTCCTAGTAAGGCAGTCCCAACAACTCCTTTCGAGTTGTGGACTGGTAGGAAACCTAGTTTAAGACATTTACATATTTGGGGTTGTCCAGCAGAGGCTAGAATATATAATCCACAAGAAAAGAAATTAGACTTAAAAACAATATCTGGGTATTTCATTGGTTATCCAGATAAGTCTAAGGGATACAAATTTTATTGCCCTAACCATAGTACAAGAATAGTTGAAATTGGTAATGCCAGATTCCTAGAGAATGGTGAATTTAGTGGGAGTGATGAACCAAGAAAGGTAGATCTTGAAGTAGTAAGGGTAAATATCCCAATTACCTTTCCTTCAAGAGAAATTGTTGTCCCTCAGCTTGATCATCAAGTTGAGATACTAGAACAACATATTGATATTGGTTCACCACTCCATGAGGATATCGCCATTGAAAATATTGTAGAACCACCACAACCGGCAGCTTTGAGAAGATCTCAAAGGGAAAGAAGATCTGCCATTTCAGATGATTATGTGGTGTATCTACAGGAATCTGATTATGATATTGGGATTAATAAAGATCCAGTTTCATTTTCACAAGCATAGAATGCAATGATTCTAGTAAATGGATTGATGCTATGAATGATGAGTTGAAATCTATGGACCAAAACCAAGTCTGGGATCTCGTTGAATTGCCTGATAACTGTAAGAAAGTCGGGTGTAAATGGGTCTTTAAGACCAAGCGCGACTCTAAAGGCAATGTAGAACGATATAAGGCCAGACTTGTGGCTAAAGGTTTCACTCAGAAGGAAGGCATTGATTATAGAGAAACCTTCTCTCCAGTATCAAAGAAGGACTCTCTTAGAATCATTATGGTACTTATAGCTCATTATGATTTGGAGTTACATCAAATGGATGTGAAAACTGCTTTTCTGAATGGAGATTTGGATGAGATAATTTACATGGAGCAACCTGAAGGGTTCGCAAATGAAGGTAAAGAACACTTGGCTTGCAAATTAAAGAAATCCATATACGGACTTAAACAAGCTTCCAGGCAATGGTATATAAAGTTTAATGATACCATTACATCTTTTGGATTTACAGAAAACACTGTTGATCAGTGTATATATTTAAAGATCAGTGGGAGCAAGTTTATTTTTCTGGTTCTGTATGTGGATGATATCTTGTTAGCCAGTAGTAATATTGGTCTGCTGTATGAAACTAAAAGCTATCTTACCAAGAACTTTCAGATGGTTGATATGGGTGAGGCAGCTTATGTCATTGGCATAGAGATCTTCAGGGATAGATCTCGAGGATTGCTAGGACTGTCTCAGAAAAGTTATATTAACCGAGTCTTGGAAAGATTTCATATGAAAATGTGTTCAGTCAGTCCTGCACCCATTCAGAAGGGACAAATTAAGTGGGAGCCAGTGTCCCAGAAATGACTTAGAAAAGGGTCAAATGCAGAAAGTTCCGTATGCATCAGCTGTTGGGAGCTTGATGTATGCAAGCACTTGTACCAGGCCAGATATCAGTTTTGCAGTTGGGATGTTGGGAAGATACCAAAGCAATCCAGGAACGGAGCACTGGAAGTTGGCTAAGAAGGTTATGCGGTATCTTCAAGGGACGAAGGACCATATGCTCACATACAGAGATCAGATCAGTTGGAGGTGATCGGCTATTCGGACTCAGATTTTGGTGGTTGCCCAGATAGCATGAAGTCTACCTCAGGATTTATTTTCTTGCTAGCAGGTGGGGCAATATCGTGGAAGAGTGTAAAGCAGTCTATCATTGCTTCATCCACGATGGAGGCTGAGTTTATAGCTTGTTTTGAGGCCACAAATCATGCATTATGGTTAAGGAATTTTATCTCAGCACTTGGTGTAGTTGACTCTATTGCCAGGCCGCTGAAGATATATTGTGACAATACAGCAGCCGTTTTCTTCTCTAAGAATGGTAAGTACTCTAATGATTCTAGACACATAAAACTTAAGTACTTGGTGGTTAGAGAAAGAGTTGAGAAACAAAAGGTGTCAATTGAAAGTATAAGTACCACTTTAATGGTTGCTGATCCAATGACAAAAGGATTGCCTCCAAAGACATTTAAGGAACATGTTGTTAGAATGGGTCTTTTGGGCAATCTGTAATGAATATATTGGTATTTATGTAATTGACATTATTGTACAAATAAAAGTTTGTTTCTGTGTTTCCTGTTATCCAATTATGTGTGCACATATTATGTATGGATGTTTTGTTAAACAGGAAATGTCTTTACAAGACAATTACAGGGGTCATTTTGGTTATAGACTCAATTAGTAAGGTTATCAATATTGTGGTACATAGAAGGGAGTATGACGTGGATGTTGTATAACCGCTATGACTCGCATTGGTGATCCAAGCTAATTGCAGTATTACGGTATTTCATATTTGGGCTTATCAGTTGTTGTTTTTTAAAATTCGTGATCACGTGTCAAGGTTTTTCGGTATGGAATCCAATGGAGTCAAAAATGATTTACAAATGAGTCTTTTCTTTTATTTGTTTTCTAAAGTTTTAACCTAATCGGTTAATGGTCCAAGTGGGAGAATGTTAATTTCACATTAAAGATGGACCAATAACCTTGGTTAAAAATTAACATTGGATTCCTATTAAAGTTAACTGATATAATATTGCCCATATTAAAGTCACATTTATATAGTTATATAGTCTCTTGAAATATAAAGGGTACCATGATGGAAAGGTTTTATTTCAGGGGTTTAATTGCAAATGTGAGACCCACTTTTCTCCTCCTGCAAAGAATTACAATCTTACGCTCATTTTTTTTTAGAATCCATCAGAAAAAAAACTGTGAGTTTGTGCAAGGACAAGGAGACAGAGAAAAGAGGATCTTTGCATTAAGGTTTGCAGGATCAAAAAGAAGGAATCAAGGATCTTCTCAATCTTCATCTATTCTTCATCAATGGCTTCAGGTATGGTGATTTAAAGTATTCTTCAATTATGCATTTGATTATTCTTGAGATGTTCTTTGATTCTTGATCCATGACCTATTTTATCCGCATTAAATCTATTGTATTTCTAACATGCAATGCAATTAACAGCATCAGAATCAACAAACGAAGATTATACAGAATTTATATAGAATTACAGCATCTCATTCGACAAACAATTCAACAAACACTTGATGTGCATGCAAGAAAGAGTGGGCAAATATAAATAATCACTAATTTGCGTAATAAGCAACCCAACTTGACGCAATTCAATTTAGTTACTTCTTAAAGTAACAAATAGAACGAACCCTAGAGAGAATCAAAAAGTGAAAAATTAAACCAATCAACCTTGAATAAGAATTGGAGGAATTTAGAATTGAAGATGCACCTTACTAGAGAGTGTTGAGAGAGAGGGAGGGGGCGACGCGGGCATCGTTGTCCTACGAAGGCGGCGGAGGTTTGAGAAAGAGAGTTGAGAGAGGCAAAGGGAGAGTTTTTGAGAGAGGGAGGGGCCGCGCGGACAACGAGGAGGGGCGGCGCGGGCGTGGGGGTCCCATGAAGGTAGGCGGACAGAGATACAATTGAGAGTCGAGCATCAGCCTGTTTGCCTCGGTTTTTTTTAATTTCTACAAAATTGAATCAAATCGAATCGAATCAGCTCAGTTCAGTTTGAATTTTTTAATTTTTTCCATTAAGCTTATATACTGTCATCATTTCTTATATTTTTTAATCACCATTAATATATTTTTTTAATATTATATCTCAAATATTCATTACCCAAAATGGAAATAAGAAAAAGACCTTAATCAGAACTCTTATATCAAAACTTATATAATTATTACTAACTTTTAATAAAGAATGAAAAAAGAACTATATTAATATAAATATTATTCTTAATTGTGATGGTATACTTAACATAATTTTCACATATTCAACATAAAAAGGTGTATTACAAAATTAAAGAGATACTCTTCTACCAGTTTTTATTAAGAACTATATGATTCACTAAATTGAATTTGAGTAGGGTGATATATAGGGTGAGAGATTCGGTTCGGCTCGGTCGGGTTCAGGTTTTGGAACACAAAATCGAAACCTGACGGAATTAGAGCGGTTCGGTTCGGTTCAAATTTGGGTTTCGATTTTTGATCGGTTATTTCAATTATAATCAAATTCTGTTCACCCCAAATTGAGAGAGAGTTGAGAGAGTGGGAGAGTTCAGTTTTCTACTTAGAGATAAAATTGCGATTTTGAAAAAAATAAGTTGATTTAAAATGTGAAGATTATTTTAGTAAAATTGCGGTGTGGGTCACTTTCGTCACTGGCGTCAGGCTATGGGTTTCCCCAAACCCGCGGTTAACCTCAGGTTAAGTTCATCCCAAAGAGAGAGCGTCGGTGGGCTTAACCCGGGTTAGTTCCTGGGTTAGGGACAATATATATAGAGAAGAACGGAGTTTCTGCAAATAAAAAAACAGCGAGAGGGGGGGAGGAGAGAGACAGAGAGTATAGAGGGTTATCTTTTATCGGAGCGAGAAAGCATACACTTATCGGATCCAAAAATGGGCGAATCGGCAGCTCCATTTCCGTCGACATGGAGAGGATCTCGTTTGGCGGGAAGGTTAGGGTTTCTTTGATCGATTCCTCTCCACTGGCATTTGCGTTTACTGGGTCAAAAATGGTCGGAATCTTGCATCTGGCTTTGTTTTGTGAATCATTTCTTGGCTTTTTCCTGCAAATTTTGGATTTTTGGTAATTTAGTTTGGTGTCTGGGATTGATTCGGAGTTATCACCATTTTTATTTAATTTGATTTGAATTTATTGTTTGGTTTAATGATTGTTGTTGATTAGGTTTTTGTTTAGTGATTTTTTTCTGTGATTTTTCTTATTTATTACTGTAATTTCTTGCTGTTCCTTTTGATAGGGGAAAAAAAATTATATTTTTTCGCAATCATTTTTGCTCCTTTCTGTTAATAACCTTCATATATTGAAATTCACTCTGTATATATACATGCAGAATGTGGTTAGTTTAGTATCATTTATATATGTTTTCTAAGTTTATTTTCAAATTATTTGTTGATGAAAATGGAAATATTTCATCTTTGATGATGTAAAAGTTTAGTATTATTTCGAGCCCCAATCTATATTTTACGTTTATAATTGTAAGATGCTTGAGTCAGTTCTAATCCATGGTTTGCTTTTGCCCAGTTACATTTCTTGAAAGTTGAGATATCAATTGGATTCTTTTCAAGTTAAGGGTTGGCAAACTCAAGTCACAAGTAATAATATATAGAGACAACATACAAAAAGTCAAGAACAATAGTCCTCGACTTATCAAGTTATTTAATAGAGTTGAATAACACAAAGAAAGTATAGAAAATACAGCTAATTTAGAGGTTAAATAATCAAGTATTTGAGTTGTATTTGTTTGGTTTAAGAGATGAATGTGAATTTCTTGTCCAGAAGGCGGTAAACAATGAACAGAAATTCTTGTACGATGGCTTGAATATGATAAAACAGTTGGGCACCTATCATTTTATTTATTTGTTTTACATGTTTTGTAGTTTGCAGTCTAATGAAGATATACGGGACCCCAACTCTGGTACTGTTACATTAGGCTTAGGTTGGTAGTGCACCCTATTTCCCTACCATACGATATAATGTGGTGTTTGTTGTTGTATCCCCCCCCCCCCCCCCCCACAAACCCACCCACCCCCCGAGCTTATTGTTGCATATCACAAGCATGCTCCTTATTTCTACTAGAATATGTTATCAAGTACTCTTTTCTGCTTGCTGAACTTGTATACATTTTCAATTTCTTCAATCAGGAGCATCTTATACAAACCAGCTCTGGCTTAGTGTCTGTTGCTGTCTATGGAGACCAAGACAAGCCTGCTCTTATTACATATCCAGATTTAGCTCTAAACCGTAAGTATATTGATGCTTTTGTTCTGGCATGGTGTCAAAATGTATTGTCTAGTTTTTTGTGCATGTTATCCCCAAAGTCCACATGCTTTCTCTGTTAAGTTGACATTTAGATATTATACTATCCTTCTTATATTCAATTATCTGTTAACTATGTAGCACAAACACTTCTATCATGGAGATGTATCGTGTTGGAAACGTGTCCGAGACGCGTGTCGGACACACATGCTGTGTGTATTTTTTAGAATTTACCACGTGTCCGCATGTCGTGTTCATTTCAATGTTGTCGTGCCCATGCAACATAGTCTGTCAATGCAGTGTTTTTTATTGCTGGTCATGATTTTGCACTTCACATTCCTTTGATTTTGCTGCTTACATTCCTTCCCAGATTAGTTCTTATTCCTGATTAACTGATACATAAAAAAGATATCATTAGTTCTTTGTGTGTGTATGTGTGTGTTTCATCTCATGTTGTTAGACCTAGGACACTGAAACTGCCTCCATATATTATTGTATGCATTATGTTACATATCATCCTGAACTTCTCCCTTGAATTACTTTTGTAATTTCTTCCCTTATATATGAATAATGTGTCATTCGTGTTCTTACCAGTTCATAGGAGGTTTACTAAGCTGTTTGTGTCTGTGGGTGAATAACCAGATATGTCCTGCTTCCAAGGATTATTCTTTTGGCCTGAAGCTGCCTCTTTGCTTCTTCACAATTTTTGCATATATCATATCAGTCCTCCAGGACATGAGGTCAGTAGCTAAGTTGCTGCAGTTATCCATTACAGTTGTTTCCCATCTTAAATCTTTTGTTAATATGATTTGTGTCCTCTTGCTTAAGTGTTGTTGCAGTTAGGAGCTGCTCCAATTTCTTCCGATGTTCCTATTCCCTCTGTTGATGATTTGGCAGATCAAATAGCCGATGTTCTTGATTACTTCAGGTATTGGTCAATTGAATATGATCTTTTATGATCACAAAATGGTGCAACTGCAATCTTAGAATTAATAAAGAAAAGGTGTATAAAAGACTTGATATTTTTTACATTTTTTTAATTTTCCTTTTCCAGGTTAGGTTCCGTGATGTGCTTGGGGGTCACAGCGGGTGCTTATGTTCTTACCCTTTTTGCTGTATGTCTCTTGAATTATGGCATAGTTATCTTTGCATGGAAAAGTTTGCTGACTCTCTGCTTTGTCTTTTTGGCTTCAGATAAAATATAGGGAAAGAGTTCACGGTCTGATTTTAGTCTCCCCACTATGTAAAGCGCCTTCTTGGAAAGAGTGGTTATTTAACAAGGTACTATTTGAAGCTTTAATTATTTTTGTTGGACAAGAGGCTAGTGAATTTTTCTCTGACAAGAGAAATTGATCTTCAGGTTATGTCTAATTTGCTGTATTTCTATGGAATGTGTGGTTTGATGAAGGATTGTCTACTTCAGAGATATTTCAGTAAGGTATATAAATTTTATTTTGTTCTCCTCTAGAGTTTGAAATACCATCTTTAGATGTAGTTCCTGATGGTTTAATCTATCTCTCTGCCTTTTACCAGGAAGTTCGAGGTAGTGGACAATACCCTGAGTTTGACATTGCACAAGCCTGTAAAAGCGTAAGTTATCCCATTACTCTCTACTATTTTTTATGTTTGGAAACTGTTAAATTATCGCTTCTATTTATTTTTGATTTTTTGACAATGGTGTCTGTTATTCTGGCCTGCGCAGTTTCTCGATGAGAAACAGAGTACCAATGTATGGCGGTTCCTTCAATCCATAAATGGGTATGTCTCTGAGCTCTGAGTAATTTACTGATTTTTCCAATTTTTTCAACATTTTCCAGTTCCTCATGCATATCTATCTCTATGCAGGAGATTCGATATCACTGAAGGCTTGAAGTACTTGCAGTGCCGGACACTAATATTTGTTGGTGAAAACTCTCCTTTTCATTCTGAGGCTCTCCACATGACCTCAAAAATGGACAACAGATACAGCGCCTTGGTTGAGGTAGTTTCTCAAGGCGAAAGTAATGTGTGTACATATACAGATTATAGAAAACTTATTCTTGATATGGAGAATCAAGATCTAGAGCTAATAAAATATTGATTTGGCCTGTCTTATCTAATATCCAAAGTCAAGCATTGATTCACTTGCACACAAGATGGGGTTATTAACTGATTATCATCTGACTACAAATCTGGTTGGAACCATGACTCTGCCAACAATGCTCTGACAATCTCTTAAAAGTTTATTATTGGACTGTAAAATTTTACTTACTAACAGCGTAGCAGTCTATATTCTGCCTACTGCAAGTACTTCGAAGGTTTCTGATGAGATCTTGATGCAGGTTCAAGCGTGTGGGTCTATGGTGACGGAGGAGCAACCGTATGCTATGCTGATACCGATGGAATACTTCTTCATGGGATATGGGCTCTACAGACCATACCAGGTTAATGGCAGCCCTCGGAGTCCTCTCAGCCCATCGTGCATCTCTCCCGAGCTCCTTTCTCCCGAGAGCATGGGTGTCAAGTTAAAGCCCATCAAGACCAGAACTTCAATTCATGTTTGACACACATATATATACTATGGAGGGTCTCAGATTTGGGGAGAGGCCATCAAACTGTAGTCTAGCATTGGAGGAACCTGTGATATATACTTGAGTCCTGTTCTTTTGGTGAATTACCGGAATAGAATTTTTGGATGTATAGATACAGAGGAAGGAGAAAGAGATTGATGAGAGAGGGTGGGAAAGATTCTATTCCATTCGTTTGTAGTCATAAATGCTTGTCCTGTAAATCCTCATTATTTTATGACGAGCTAATAATAAATAATAAGAGTTGGTGTGTCCTCAAATGCTTTTTTGTGTTTTCCTCCTTTTTTTTTTGGTCTCAAACTACTGCTTCTGTTGTTAAAGTGATGGAACTTGCAAATGATTAGTTGTATCAAATCACATGGAGTTGTTATATTCTTTGCTTTTTAAGTAGATATCATCACTTGCTGTTATTAGGATTTTGTCATTAGGGTTTCAGTAATAAAATGTATCTTTTGTGGATGGTTGCAACATTTGTTTTATGGTCCCAGTTGGTCACATTTTTGTAATTTGTAGCTAAAATTGTTGTTGAAGCCTCAGAGGTCTTCCAGCTTGGCCTCAGCTACAGACTCACAGCCCAGAGACTTCTAGTTCATCTGGAACCAGCACAGGAACAGCCTGGAGTTTGTGTGTGTGTGAGAGAGAGAGAGAGAGAGAGAGAGAGAGAGAGAGAGAGGACTGTCCCTGAATTATCTATAGGATTGTTTTTAAAGTCTTCATACCTTGTTGAATCAGATCTTCTTCTTGTTTCACTGGGATTATTTTATTAAACAAGTTCCAGTTTGTCTTTCTTTTTGGGTCTGTTTGGTTGTCGTAACTGGCCGTAATTCGTAGTTGTAATTGGTAAAGTCTTTTACAATTGTAAATGAGTTACATGTATGTAAATTTTACGGTGTTTGGTTGGTAATATAAAATTGTATAGTGGGAAAGTGTATTGTACTTTACGGTGTTTGGTTGTCGTAATGTATAAGTCGTAAGTGAAAAAGTTGACCACAAAATTAACTATTTGGTGATTTTAAAAGTTTTAATACTGCAAATAAATATTAAAAAAGTTAAATATTAAAATTTTTTAATATTAATATAAAAAATAATACAAATTTGTATGACCACAAAATTAACTGTAACTGGGCTGTAAGTGAGTGGTAACTGGGTTGCAAGTGAGTGTTAGTTGAGTTACGCAAGTCTTTTACGAATTACGGTCCAAACAAACGCCGTAGTTGTAACTGGGTAGTAAGTCATTTACGAATTACGGAGTTTTACGCGAAACAAATGGCCCCTTTTACTAGATTGTCTATTGTATCTGCAGAAGAGTATTTTTATTTTTTATTTTATTTTTTTATGGTTGGCAGTTTTTTGTACAGTTTTTTTGTACTAAAATTAGACAGCCCAGCCCAACCGGCCAATTACATACAGAGCTAAACCTAACAGGCCGAAATGGGCCCATAGGGCCAGTCCAAAACTAATAGCTTAAGCCCACAGAATAATCATATTCAAGAAATCTTTAAATCCTAATCTTGAAGCCTGAAGGAGAGGATTATGTAAAAAAATATGTCTTGGATTTGACACTTTGAGCTTCTTCTTTATAGGCCAAAACTTAGGCTTTTGAAGGATGATATATTTTTTTAAAATCATATTTCTAAACGCGCTTTCAGTGATGTTTAGATTTAGGTTACTCTAATATTATCTTATATTTTCACACCAAGATTCCAAAGTTGATGTGAGTATTGTGACAATAATTTTTATGCTATAAACAACAAGCAATGAAGTAGTGGCTGGGCTTGCAGTGGCCCTATCTTTTATCTCAAAAAAAAAAAAAAAACATTTTATTTGTTTTTGTATACAGTATTTGGGGAAGATTTGAAAAGGAAAAAGGTTAGCGGGAAACAAAATCAAGCTTTTATTTAAAAAAAAAAAAATTATACTACCGGCATTTGGAATTGAGAGCACCTGTCCTTTATTGTTAGGGATACAAGTCCTTCAGTACTCGTAATTCTCTTCAGACTTTAATACTTCCTTTTTTGACATAAGTATAATGCAAGTGAGATTTAAATCTCAAATTTTTTGTCGCTCCCAAAGAGCTTTTATCACTGTACTACAGTAACACTTGTCACTTTAATACTAATTCAATTACTACAAGGCAATGGCGAATAAACGATATAATTCCTTCAATACTAATTCAACAATACAAAATAAGCAATAGCATTCCTACAAAAACTATAACTTTAATTTTATAAAGACTCTGACTATTTTTTGAGTGAGGCCAAATACTAATATGAGTTAAAAACTTACAATTGAATAATGTCAATATGAGTTGGGATTGATTTATATTTCCAACAAACATGAGTACCTTTGGCAATCAAATCCATGTAAACTCTACGCAGTGACAGATAAAGTATCTATATCATCATTGCAATTTCATCAGGTTTAATTAATTGATAACCAAATAAGACCTTTTCCCATCACAGATCATTTTTCTGATTGATTTTTGCATTTGACCAGTTAATAGGCTGATTCATGCATTAAGAAAAATGTGAAAGGTTTTGGATGTGCAAGAGACATGATTATTTTGACATTAGAACTCATTTTCTATGTTTATGTGATACTCACCTAGAAATATAATTTTATTTTAATTACATAAACATGTTTTTAGCATTTTTATAACACCCCTTGCTGGAGAAATCCATGTTCTAATTTTTTGAAGTGGGCTACGTGGAAGCATAAGCATATTAGTGTAAACATTCTCAATCATTTGGGAGGACAAAACCAGGTCAAAACATCTGAAAATTTTGGAATTTTCTCATTATGCTCATCCAAATCATATACATTTCAAAAAAATTTTTTTCCACTTCCAACTGATATAAAATTAGACATCCCATGCAAAGTCAAAGGAAAAGAGGGGGAAAAAAAAAGATGAAGAACATTAAAAATCATCTTCAGCCCATATTCAAATATTGTGGCTTGTTGTTTAGACCACTTTGCGTCAACAAGTGATGAACTTCATCATTCAATGGTGGTTACTGAGGCACAGGCAGAGCCCAGGGCAGGGCTTCATGAGATGCCATTGGCATTGACAGCAACTTGCAATCCACTGACAACAACTGCGCCGAGCTGCTGCTGCTGCGTTCTGCTGCGATCGACCGGTCCACGAGCTGCAAGAGGATCCTCTCTTGCTCCTCGCCGTTGCTCCACTCGTGGATCTCTGCCTTGATGAGGTCAAGGTTGCTGGTGATGAGATCCCAAACAGGGTAGTTCTTCCTCGGCATCACATAGTCTTCTTCACTCAGCTTCAGTGAGGGGCAGTAGTCGCCTTTCCCGTCACCAAGATAGATGAATCTCTTCTTTCCCTCAGATGCTCGGATTCTTTCTATGATCTTACCCTGCATACGAGCAAGTGGAAATTATTACAAGGGCAAAGAATCAATAGAGGTTTGGAATTAAAAGAGAGAGCACTATTAGATTTGATCAGCTTCTGTTTTGCAAATTTGGCAGATAGTTTCTTTAAGAATTCAGATTCAGTTTGAAGATCATTGATTGCCATTCTTTTGGTTGATGCTAGAACAGAATGAAATTACTAAGTTTCTTTTCAGACCCAAAAAAAAAAAACAACTTTTCCATGAAAATGACTTCTAAATTTTTTTTAAAGAAAACTAATAAAAAATAGAGAACTTGATTGTTTCCAAGTAAAGCCTTCTAACAAACCCAACAACCTACAATCAAAATGTTACCTTTTCTATTAAAAAAAAAAACTTAATTTTTCTTTTTAAAATTAAAGAGACATCCAGAATGCTTTTCTGTGGTTATAGAGATTTTCTAAAAGTTTATCAACTTTCCAACTGATATTAAGTGAGAGCAATTCAATATTTCACAGGCTTCAAGTGTTCGTCTAACTTCTAGCCAACACCCCAAAGCATGGGGGAGAGCCCTAGGCCATCAATTTTCTAGTGGCTCATATGAATAACAAATGAACTTTCAAATTAAAATTTTGAGCACAAGAATTTATAAGAAAATTAAGCACTTTCAATGGCAGAAAAAAGAAGAAGAAAAGGTTAACTACCTTGCACATATTTGGCGGGCAGAGGCTGCAACCATGTGAAGATTTGGTGAAATCATGGAAAGGAAAATCCTCAGCCTCCCTTCTTCATCCACATAGCTAGGGTTTGTGTTGATCTCAGTGAAGCACTCAAGAAGCCCATGATGCTTAAGGATTGTCTCTATGAAGAACAAATTGGCATCACTCACCACCCTCAAATCACACCTATATAAAAATCAAAAAATATGTTAGAAACACAGAAAAAAGAGCCAAAAAAAAAATGTTAAAAACCTAAAAAACAAATTAAAAAGGAAAGATAAGTAAAGTACCCAAGAGCATGAGCTGCTCTGATGGCTGAAATAATGTGGGGATCCAAAGGAGCCATCTTCAATGTCTCCGCGATCTCGTCAATGGTCCTCCCCTGTGAATGCAGCTCCCTCGTCATCCTGTCCTGAAAACAAAAATCAAATTTGAACAAGACACAGTTAACAATTTGATCTGACAAATCCTAAACATCGAATCTTGGCGACAAGAGTTAAAATTTACAAGATTTAGCTTCATACCATGAGAGAATTCCAAGGCATTGTGGGAAGCAGGCGTTCGAAGAGCTCGGTGGCGCCCAGATTGTCGATGACCCAGTTGTCGCTGTCGACGTCGATGATGGTCTTGTCGAAATCGAAAACCACGATCGTTGATGAGGCCATTGCTGATCAAAGATCGAAGTTTTTTTTTTTTTCTTTTTCAAAGAAAGAAACTCTGTATTTTTTTTTTTTTGTTTCTCCACTTGATTTTGCTTAGAGAAACGGCTTTAGTGAGGAGGTATATATAGGGGTGACGCGGAGAAGATGCCAAAAGCATATACCAATTATTCGGGAGAAAACAGACGAATCGGAATTTTCGCATATGCGCCCTTCTAGATAACTTGTTTTTGATTTTTGACCCTTGTTAACTTTAAATTTGCAAAATACACATCGAACGCTTTTTTTTTAGAAAAAGCCTATGTTGTCATTGTACCAAATCTCAGCTCCAAAAATTATTAACGAAATTAAACTAAGGTCGATTTGACTATCCAGTCAAAGTTCGTAGATCACAAGTCTTTTTTTTTTTTTTTGAATAACAAGAGAGATGTCACCCTCCAGTTTACACACAAATATTCATCACAAATTACTCAAATTAAATCTGTCAAAAAAGCAAATTGCAGCTCAAGAGGGGGGGCATATTTGCAACAAATCCATGCGAACAAGATGTTAGAGGGGAAGAACTTGGGTGGTGGCTACTCCATTCATGGGATTATTCCATGAACCACCCAAACCCAAAGGGATATTCCCTGAGAATAACCCACACTCACGAGTCCCTCACGTGTTGGACATTTGAAGTGGCAGAAATATTCCAGTGAATATCCCTAGTTTGTGCCTGCCTTTCTTGAACCACAAACTTCCATGGGTTTCTTTCAAGTCCTCCAATTCTCGAGGCTTGCTTTGGTTCTTGACCGTGACAAAATTCTCTAGGGTTGTTAAAGGGCCTTTTGTTTCGCGTAAAAGTCTGTAATTCGTAAATAACTTATAACCGAATTATAACTACGGTGTTTGTTTGGACCGTAATTCATAAAAGACTTGCACAACCTAATTACCACTCACTTACAGCCCAGTTACAGTAAATTTTGTGGTCATACAAATTTGTATTATTTTTTATGTTAATATTAATTTTTTTTAATATTTAGCATTTTTAATATTTATTTGCAATATTAAAACTTTTAAATCACCAAAATGTTAATTTTGTGGTCAACTTTTTCACTTACGACTTACACATTACGACAACCAAACACCGTAAAACGCAATACACTTTTTCACTTACAACTTTATATTATCAACCAAACATCATAAAGCTTACATGTATGTAACTCATTTACAACTGTAAAAGGCTTTACCAATTACAACTTACAAAATACGACCAGTTTCGACAACCAAACAGGTCCTAGTTTAGGTGTGTGTCAACCAAGTTAAAAAAAAAAGTTTTAATGTAATAGTTTTTATTTAGATATATTTCAAAATTAGAATGCAAAAATGTTACTTTAAACTCTCATCGTAACTTTTGAAGTTTGCTACAGTGACAATTATTAAAGTCCTTAGTTAAAGTGAGAGTTACGATATTTATATTTAACAAATTTAAGACTATATTAGAGTAACCTAAATTCAATTTCATTAGAATTTTGATATAGTGGCAACGAATTTAACAGCATACACCTGCTTTCTGTCGAAATTTTAGAATAAAATGAAGTAAAATATGCAACAAAATTAGTTATATAACAGCAAATCAATACAAAATAATTCAGTGAATCAAATTATTTATTTTAAAAATGTTCAACGTTCTCTTTTGTTTCTTATATTGCTAACTCTTTCCTTTTATTTGGTTAGAAGTAGGGAAATTTAGGTTTGAGTCTATCATAATAACATCGAATTTGATTCGAATCAGGAAAACAAAAACTTCTCCATATGATTTTGATATGAAAATTAGAACAAGAAAAAGACTTTTGAGTTAACTCAGGAGAAAACTTTGACGAATTTTATCTAAAATCCGGATACAAATTTGACTCGAGATGAAAGAGATACATGAATTTGATTGGAAATTAATATATATTAATTTGATTTTGAATTAGGAGAGAGAAAGTGGGGATTCCTCTCATATACATAGTTAGCATTAATTGTAGAAACAAATTATATGAAGATCAAACAATGTTTACTTAACCAAAAGAAGTTTGTCATATTCCCCATAAGCCTCAGAATAATGAAAAAGAATAGCAAAAAAAAAAAAAAAAAAAAAGAAATTTTCGCTTGTGCGGGGCCTACACACATTTTTGAAAAAAAACCACCCGCAAAATGTGAAAGTTGTCCAAACTGACGGATCCAACCCTGACCGAGTAGCACAGCATGCACATCTTGCCTGACTATCTGTTACTAATGTCAGCAGAAGCTGACGGCAACAGCGAATCCAGACTATGTCGAATATTGTTCTTCTGTATATTTGCTCACAATAGAATCAGAGCATGTAAAGATTCATTGAATTATTTCGTACTGTATTTGGCCATCAAAATGGATGTACATGTAATATACACATATATACGTCACTCTGAGCAGACAAACATTGAATAGAGCTGATGGTTGTCACGTGGTACAATAATTGAAGGTATCCCTCGTCCTACTTCTAAATTCGATTCATAGGGCTGCTTGAGCCTTGGCTTCTTCAAGGAAACATTGATCCGCTACAATGGGAATCCCATGTAGGGAACTTTTTAATGATTTCTTTATTAATAAAATTGAGGTGTGACTGTCATTTTATTTTAAGAAAAACAAAAAAGAAAATACAAAAATGTTATAGAAATTATAAATTATGACCTAATCAAATTAATGTAACACTTGAGGCAGTTATTTAAATCCATCATAGCTGAGACTTGAATCTAAGTCAATCTTGTGGGGGAGAAGAAGAAGGATAAAAGTTTTGATAGAGCTTTTATTAACTCAGTTGCCGGCAAGAGAGAGGAGCAGAAGAAGATGTCGATCGACTGGGCGGTTGACCGCATGTACACAACGTGCATGAAGAGAAGGAAGCAAGCGGGCGGTCGCCGTGTGGGGAGAGGTCGACTGACCGCGACGAAGACTGAGATTTAACAGAGAGTCAAGAAGTTTTTGGTACTGGAAAAATTGAACTAGGTGGTCGACTACACTTGGAGCCGGTCGACCACGCGGTCAACCGTGAGTTGTGATCTAGCGATTTGCTGCACTTCGAGTTGGATTCAGACTTCATTTTTTTTATTCGGATTTTGATCCGATGTTGGTTTCGTTTAATTGGTTCTCTTCTCTGATTATATAAGGAGGGTCTCTACTCTCCAGTTGTATCGATTGAATTGATAAATGTATTGAAAAGTTATATGATTAGTTTGTTTGAGAAAATTCTACGGCAAATTGTGTAAATTCTCTAATTAGATCTTCAGATCAAATTTGTAATTCTAGTAACTCAGTTGTTTGAATAAGATCCTCTCATTTTTGCTCCGAGGACGTAGGCAAATCGTCGAACCTCATTAAGTAGTTGTTTTCTCTTTGGTTATATTGTTATATTTGTGTTAGTTATTGACATACAATGTTTGGTACTCTGATATTGATCAGAGATTTGGTGATTTCTCCTGAGGCCGTGCGCAATTAGTGGTGCTTGCACGTAGTGCACAACAAATCTTATCATCTTTTACTGTTGAGTCAAAAATCAACACAATGTTTGATAGTTAATACCTGAGCAGTGTATGCTCAAGCATTTTTGGTGAACAATGCTTTTATTTATTTATTTTCTAAAGAGAGACGTATAGACTTACATCATAAGGCATTCAAGGAACAAACTTTTATTACAGTAGGAAGAAAAGCACTAATGAGAAAAGAGAGAAAATTCTACTGCTACTTGTGGTCTCTATGAACAGTTAGTAATATCTATACGTAGCCTTTTGATGTTGTGAGTGAGTTCTACGAACAACTAATCGAGCTTATTGACTTTTGTATGTCATGAAGTTGAATTGTCACTTGACATGTTTTCTTAATATTACAATAGTATTATATGTCTTCTTAAATCTTTATATGTCTCCTTAATATTACAAATTGAGTTTAAAAGTTTTTCTGTCTATTGCGGATGAATGCAAATCCTCTCATAAAAAACAAAGAAAATATTTTGTTGCTTAAGAGATGCTCAATTAAAACAATACTCTCATTTATGAAACATGTAAAATTCCAGCGAGAAAAGAAGAGGAGGAAGTGATGAGTACCTCTTTGCTCATAGGGTATTTTAGATATACACCTCCAAAAATTTTGTATTTAGAAATTTACTTTTCAAATTTTTGATATTATAAATATACCTTATGAATCTTTTAAATTTTAAAAGTTTACACTTTTATTAGAATAAAAAGAGAATATTCTGTTTGGATTCTATTAACTAGTCTATTTTTTAGAAATAACTAAATTATTCCTATTTAAATGTTAAACCATTTATCCTAATTTACTTTTTTCTTTCCCTCAAAACAAATATTTTTCTATTTCAATCATTAGTCATAGAAAATTCACGCCAACTCATTTTCACATCGTCTTAGGAAATTTGAAGAAAAAAACTAGACTGAGAACTAAGAGAAAATTTGACGTGTGTGGTGGGGGGAGCAAAAGAAGAAGAAGAAGAATTAAGTGAGTGAGGAGATATAAAAAATTTTGATTAATAGAATTTGAGTTAAGCCACGTAAGAATAATGAATAAGAGATGTGAAGAAAGGAAAATAACAAACAGATAAAACACTCTTATTTTATTCAAAATCTAATTGGGTGGGTAAACTTTCAAGACAGAAGATTTGAAGGGTAAATTTTTCATATCGAAAAAGTTTTTAAATACCAAAATTTGAGGGAGATATATATAAAAATCTCTCGCTAATACGTGGCAGGTTGCATTAAAATTGGTGTATAGCTTCTTCCTCTTGAGTCCCTGTTAATTACAACTACTTTGTGAAAGAAAACTAATGGTCTCTTCAACAAGTCAAATGCAAATTGTCATTTGCTAGATGACATGCATATGTACGTAAAGATTCCAGAACCTTGAAACCTTGAACATGGTGGAAGGATAAAGATGAAGACGAGGGCACCAGTCAATGGTGGTTACCAATTAGTCATTAATGATGATGAAATAAATCAACGTTTCAGGAAGTTTCCAATGCGATGTCAATGAAGAACACCACAACAACACCTAGGTCTGACTCTACTGGTGACGTTAATTTGGTATAATATTAAATGATTATTTTTCAAAAATTGGATCCTCATATCCTCTGTCAATATATGAGAGAGGGTTTGCCAATGAGTTATTAGGGCTGTTTGGTTAGAGGTGGATGCGAGGAAGTAGTAATAATTTTTTTTAAAATTTGAAAATTAATTAGTGAGTTTTCTGGTGTTTGGATGTTACTGGGAAGTGTGGTTTGAAAATGTTATGTTTTTTCTGGTGCTTGGATGTTAATGTGAAAGTGAAAGTATAAAAGTTGACCATAAAATTGACCGCAAAATAATATTAAAATAAAAAATAATTAAAAAATAAAATTAGATTGTAATTAGAATGCAAGTGAGATTTATATGATCACAAAATTAACTGCTTTGAGTTACAACTTATTACAAATGAGATTTACGTGACCACAAATTTAAGTGTAGCACCCTGAAAGTGAGGAAGTAATTGTGTAAAAGAAAGAAGAGAAAAGGAAAAAATATTTTCTCATTTTCTTATTTTAGCGTTTGGATAGACAGAGAAGTGAGCAATTATACTTCCTCTTTTCTCACTTCCGCGCACTTCCTTGCAACCAAACATGCTCATTATATTAGTGTTACTATTATATTTTCTGATCGTTAACATTTTCTTTTCTAGTTTGATTTTCTTTTTTTCTCTTTTCTTTTGTTACACTTCATCTTATAATTCGTATAGATATTGACTGATCTAGTAAAACTGAATTTTGTACCAATATCAGTTACAAGTTTTGATACTAGCCAACAACAAGATACATCTAATGATCCAAAAGATAATTGAGTCCAATATTATGATAATTCAATAAAAAGGGGATAATTCTCCTGACTCGATGGATTATTCCTAGGATATTTATAGAAAAGAGTGGATTGCCTTCGCACCGTGCAATGAGATTATTCTTTGTATGTAGTATTAAAGAAGGGAGGGTGATGTTAGCAATAATTTCAAAGAGTGGGATGGTTCCCTCACAAGTTGGAAAGGAGCATGGTTCTTGAATTTGGTATTGAGGACAAAAAGGTCGAAATTAGAAGTGTAAGTAAAGTGTGGAACTCTATTTTGTTAATGGATGAAAATGTGAAACTCTAACTTTCAACACATAATAATATAATAATAAAAATGAAATTATATTTTCTCATGTGTTTGCGCCCCCGGTTTCGCGCGAAAAATGCTCTAGTTCTTTTAAGAGATATCGACAGTCGACAACCACCGATCCATTATTTTACGTCCTTGTTTTTAAAATCATGACTCCGTCACTGTTTATGTTGAGTAATAAAGTTATGACATTTGTAAAAATTTGTATTGATGCAAGTTTGTAATCTTATTTCTTTGCTCTCTTCAATGAAACATTGATGGTCGTCCTCCACCTTTGATCCAAAACAATAATAGTAAAAGAAAAATATGTAGTCCTGAATATATACTCAAATTGGGACCCCCCATGAGTCATGATACTGAAAATATTATCAAATTAAATTTATACCATTATCACATCTTAAATTGTTCATGCTAGTGTGCAGTTGGACAACTTATGCCATGATCCCAGCAGTTGATACAGTACTCATGCGATTAGACTGGTTGATCTTGATCTTCACCTACCTGATCGATTAGACTGGTTGATCTTGATCTTGAATTGAATTATCAAGACCAATATAGACTGAGGGACAGACAAGCTTTGCAGTCTCAAAGCGGCCTTAGATATCATCTGAACCTTGCAATCCTCCTGCAACGATTATGAAAATCAGCTTTAAAAAAAAACATCCTGATGCCAAGCCCTCTTCGATTGTTGAGCATTAAGACATGTGAGTTTCACGTAACCCTACACGCACTGTAAAGCTGCCAAATTAAATGTTAATTGTTAAACTTAGAGACCTTCTCTTAAAAAGTATCACTGCGTGCTTGACATCTATCATGAGACCGTGTCATGTCAAACATACGTGTCAAACACAACACTTCTAATTTTATATGTATTCTCAAAATATGCGCGATGTGCCTCTATGTTACGTCCATATTGACATATCTGTATCTGTGCAGCCGATCAATATCTCTGAGATTTTGTTGAAGAACAATGTTTGAACTGCTAATCATGGCAGAATTCAAAGGCATGCTTGCATTAATAAGGCCAAAACGTAGAGATGTATTTATCTGTACCTAATGTGATGTTAGTATTGATGGAAAAACTAAGCTCAAAACATAGAGAAGTGTTTGCATATGCAACTTTTGTGCTAGTCTAAAAAAGGGAGCTGCATATAAAGAAATTGGTTGATGAGTAGACACAAGATTTGCACGAGGAATGCATTGATAACTACTAGTATATTTATAGGACACGCTTCTACATTTGTTATTATTTTGAGCTAAAAGTTGGCACTTTCAAAAGTTGTGATTCTAAAAGAATTAAGGGAGCATATTCTCTATGATGCTGGGATTTTTTGGTTGCAACAAAATTGGAAAAAAAATAAAGAATAGTGCTTGCTTGGATAGCTTTCCACTTGATGGATAAAGTAGATGATCTCATTTTGGGCCATGAGATTTGGTTATGTCTTCTTTTATTTTCTGTGAGAAGGTCTAATTGAAAGATAAGGTGATGTCCACTAGTGTTGCCTTGGAGAATTAGAACTTCCCCACTGCAGGGAATGCAAGTGCAGAATGATGAGTGCTTCCTGCACATGTAAAGAAGTTTCTTTTTTTATTTTTATTTCTAGAATACTAGCTAATATATATTTGCGGTGTTCATGTGTGAGTATAGTTCATGTCACTCCTGAAAGGAGAGTGATGCAATTACATAAAAAGACGGGATCTAAACTAAAGTAAAACTTTTGGGCGGATTGAAGTGATCGTGGGGAGAGAGTATAAAATCTTAATCGTGAAATCTTTTCACTCTTTGGTCTTAATACGAAGTTTGCATAAAGTGTTAGGATGCAGATACGTGGATACGCGCCAACAGAATAAACAAATTGCTTTGTCTGTCGACATGCTATTTCGGCTGTCGACAGAGCCGTCAGCCTTTTGCCGAAAGTCGGGTGTTGAGCAGACTGGCTCAGCTTGTCAACAGGCCAATAGGCCTGTCAACAACGTTTGGTCTCTAAGCGGTTTTCATTTTGGATTCAGAATTTATTTCTGATCCGAATTCAGAGTATTTGGTTTCCTTTTTTTTTTTTTAATAGACTATAAGGCTATGTAAAGAGAAGTATTGTCCCTTATTGATTATATCATATACTTAATTTATTTAATAAGATCTCTCTCTCTTTCTGCCCCGAGAACGTAAGTAATTGCTGAACCTCGTTAAATTTATGTGTTCTTATTTTCTTTCTTTTTGTTTGCTTGTTCGTGTGATTGGTGACTATTTTCTGGTGTTATTGTTCTGTATTGTTAAGATTCATTATAGGTAGATTATGCCTTATGAGGGAGTAAAACCTGTAGATAGTGAAGGCACGTGAATGTTAGTTACACATAAATAGAATAGAAATTCATGAAACGATACAGATTAAGACAGAGATTAGGTTAGACTCACATTTAAGTTCCAGTGTAGCATGAAATCATGAATTTTGCTAAAATGAAGATCTATTGAATATGTTACACATGAGAAGTGAAAGAAGATTGAGATGTTTAATGTGGGTATAATCCAACATCTTAAGAAAACAACAATAAGGAGACACTTAAATAAAAAGTTAGGACTTGTCCCTACTACTTTCATGTTTTTGGATCAATGATTAAAAACATATCAATCAGGAAAAATTTTGAGCTAGACAGAATTACACTAGCACATACAAGAGAAGATTAGAGTACCCTTCCCTTCTCCAAAAGTAATTCAGTACCTTAAAGTTTTTGATAGACTTTGGTTATTTTGGGTGGGCATAAATCAAATAGGCCTGAATCCAACACAATCTATTTCTTTTTTACTCTCAATTGAGTTTAATACAGTTTTTTCTAATTCTCTTCTCTATTAGTGGTGAGATGTCTTATTAGACTCAATTATTGCTAGGATGCTGTAATTGATTTATCTATTTTTCTTTTCTTTTTGCAATCTCTAACAACAAATTTCTTTTTTAAGTTGTTGCGAATCACCTCGTCGCCTACAAAGTTATTCCTCTTAAAAATCCAACCGACTTCGAAGACCCGACGTCCTCTCCTTCACTGTCAATAACAACCAATTCAAAACTTGCTTTCACTTTCTCTTGCACAATTTCAATGTACTAACACCTAAGGAAATAAATACAATCCAACAAAGCATATAAAGAATAATTACACAAGCTCCATCTAAGAAAATAAGCACAAGTTGCAATCGGAGATCAAGTATAAGTTCACACCAAGCAAAACAACTAGAATCAAATATGATCATCAAATAAGGTATTATTCTCATTACATCAACCTTAAATTACAAGTCCAGATATATATCTCCGCTTTATTATCTATTCTTGATTTTCTGTCCACAAATAGTGAGCGTATCTGCTTCTTCCTTATAGTTACTTATCTTTTTTATTGCATATAAAACTCATTTACCTGCAATATTATAAATTTAATTAGCACTTTAATATCTGATATCGATCACATAAAAGCATGCCAAAGAATCACAACTAATATTATCTGTTTTAACTAGTTTTCCTACCAACGGTGTTCTTATTGGTGAAACATTTTTTTGAGTTATTCTATTTTTTACTTTCACGTCCCATACAATTCTAATCTACCTGTATATCTAACTGATGTATCTCCAACTTGTAAATAATTATTAGTAGATTAGAATTGTACCTTTAAACCTAACTGTGCCCTTCATTATGTCACTCTACACGAGCCTTGTCAGCAGCTACTCCACATAATACATTTAAAATTGCCAATAGTTGGGCAAATATTAATAAAGGTCGACAAATAAAATATAGTGGGCAACATTTGTTAAATTTAGACAAATTAAAACATATGTAGACAAAAAAAAATAAAGGTGGATAAAATATAATAAAGGTGGACTAATATTATACAAAGTTAGACTAATTTGTACAAAACTAACCTCTGTCTATTTTCAGCCTTAATGTTTTGCCGCGCAAACCTTCTTCGTTTTTTCCTGTCTTGATCCTCCTACTCTCAAGGCTTATCTTGGAAATACCTGTTCCACAAGGGAGTATCCTCCATGTTCGTGTTCACAAAGCGACCTACGAAGGGCAAAAATGTGTGACCGTGAATCCATGACGACGTGAAAGAACGACGACTATCTTATAAGCAACCCCTGCGTAGTTTCATCCTAGTCTGTCACTACCTTCTGAAGGGTCACTCGGTCTGCTGGTAGTGGTCCCAGCTCTAAGAAGTGGTCAAATGGACAAACACAGAAGATTGCCCGGTGGGCATCCCTTATGTGAGGTAACAGACCCTCCATAAAATAAGAATAAGTTGGATGAATCCAGGAGACATGACGGAGAAGTATCTTGGTATCTTTCTTCTTCTACTTCTTGACAGGAGTACTTCTGCAGAAGTTAAAAAAATTAAAAATAAGGTGGACAGAATATAAGACAATATGGACAGAATATCAAATAAGGTGGACAGATAATACAATAAGGTGGACAAAATTATTGATAAAGTGGCCACCATTGTTGAAAGGTGGCCTAAATCAAAAAATATTAGACAGAGGTGGACAGGTGGACAATTATTAAAGAGGTGGACAAATAATGATGTAATGTGAACATAATTGCTAAATTGGTGGATATAAAAACAGATCAAATGCAGTCCAGATGTGAAAAACGATATAACTAAACTGTAGGTACAGTCTACAGGATGGACAAAATTTTATAGTGGGTAGACAGATGTACTCATATCCCGCTGGAAGAAAGAACTAGTCTCTTCTCTCTGACGGAAGAAGCCTCTTTCCCTGATATGGTCATAATTGAATCCCTCTTTCTCTGAACTGGCCTCTTCTCTCCAGCGGAAGAAGCCCTTGAGCAATGAGATCAGGGGGGCTCGCCTTTTGCGCTGAGGCTACAGAGCACTTGACTTATGCTTCGATCCACATCAAAGTCAGAAAAATCTTCATTGCCGGCATCGGCCGTTTCCAAACGCAACGACGAAAAAGCATTCGGATTTGCCATACTTGAAGTTTGAGGGATTGGGGAGAATTTTAAAAGATTCAGAGAGAAAGATTGGAGATTTTTGAGAAATTGAAGAAGACGAAAATATAAGAGAGAGAAGAAAGAGCAAGAGTACATTGACGTGTCCATTATGTCGCTACCATTGTCTTTTTCCTCGGGGACTGAAAAACAACCGGACAAATGGCCCGGGATAGTTCGAACATTCTCCAAAGTGGTATTCGGGGGCTTATTCACAAGGTTTGAAACTGCAGAGATTTCTTCTCACTACCTGAGAACTAATGCAACTTGAGTTGGGAGATGTTAGTCTAGTGGCACTGAATAATGAAGCCCATACAAGGCTTATTACCATCTGAATGATATTCAATTTGTAATGATTCCATAAATATTGCATATCTATAAAACCGATTCAAATTCTTTTGATCTTCTATCTTTTATCAAAGCAAGTGCTCGATTTCTCTTTTAGCTGTTTGCAGCTGCATTGCCTTCCCTGATCACATGAGAGAGACTTTGACATCCAAACAGCCCTCAGTATCTATCATGAGCCAAGATAAATTAATGTTGATTGGCAATCATGAAACATTATTTTGACACTTAAATGTCAAAGTTACAATTTTGATATTCTGATTTGAATTCAACCAGTTGATCTCTCCCCTGGATGTTCACTGAGCCACATAACATACCAGAGTTTCAAACATGAGATAGAAAAAAAAACATAAATAAATTGTATAATCATATCTTGTATAACTAAAAGAAAACCAATTATAAAATAAGATACAAATAAAGGAAGAATTTTTTTTTTTTAATAAAAAAAACATATTTTGAAAGTTCATTCTTGATATTACATAGTACACAAAATCCTCATCTGTTAGTAACACAGAAAGGTCAAATCGAGGGCCTTTACCTTATTGTAGGACTGTGAAAGAGAGAGTTTACAATACTAGACAAAAAAAAAATTCAACCTCTATCCTGCAATTTGTGACCTCTGTTGATTATACCTTGAAGTGCTTTCTTAGCTTCTTCCAAAGTCTCCACCCCTTTTTCCACTTCAAAAGATAACCTTTGGATGTTGAACTGCATGGACAAAATTAAGAAAAGAAACAATCAAGCCACATTTACAAGTAATTTTAGGTCTATTTGCACCCTTGTAAACACAAAATACTAGATCACTGGCGTAACAAAGTGGCACGATAAATGGAGAACATGCATCCTTCGTGACGCGCATACTTCATCTACAACAGAAATAATAATTGCATTGATCTGAAAAGAGAATCTAAATGAATTGAGTACGAAGCAAACAGCATCACATACATTCCTTGCTTCATAATATATTTCATCATTGAAAGAAAGAACAGTTGGGTCAATCTGAAATCTAAACAAGTATTTGCAATCTGCAGGCAAAGTTGAAGGCCAAGCTTCGGTCTCATATGTGGGGCAAGGTATATATGTTGGCATCAAATAAACAAATATGAACAAGATCGAGAAATTAACTAAAAAGAGAATTTAATAAAAACTTTGAAATAAAGTAACAAACTTTATGAACTTTATACATATAAAAAAAACAGTAACAATGAAAATGCATTGTAGCATGATGGTAAAGGCCTCTGCAGTGCGCAAGAGGCCTGGAGTTCATATCTGACTTGCGCCCTAGAGATTATAACATACTCTAATAGTTCTTAGTAATAACATAATTCCCCTTGCCTTTTGCACATTTCACCTCTGTGGCCTAAAGCTTTTGGATTATGTTGCAAGGACACCTTTCCATCAACTAGGAGGACCAAAAATCAAATAAATGACAAGTTTTAACAAATTAAACCATGGTTCACTTAATTTTTACAATTTAGAGAACAAAAACAGTCACCAACTCTGTAAGCACACAAGTGTATAATTTGATCAAAAATTGAGTTGAGAGAATAATTTGTGGTAAGTTTTGTTTTGTAACTTAAAAATAAATAAATAAGTGGTTTAATTTGCCAACATTTGTCATGTATTAGCCGTGGGATGTTTTAGGGGGCTCACCCCCTAATGGAGAATAGAAACAAAGGGGGGTCAGTTCTCTCATAAAGGCAAGCATCGTGATTTTTAATCACGATATTTGCAATAATCCATACATAAAATCCCGTGAGAAGAGTTATGTTCTGTTATGGCTTATCCCTTCAGGCCCTGAAAAGAGAGTTCACACACAACAAACTCTCTTCTCTCTCTTTTCTCTGCAAGGATTCTTTATTATTTTTCTATATTAGCTATGCATCTGAGGCATACTCTTGAGTGATTGTGTCCAGTCGGAATCTCTGGTTGAGGGTTTTGCACGGCTTTGAAGATGACTCATGGGCTGCTCGCATGAGATGCGGAGTGAAACTTCTTAGGACAGACACCACTCGCCTAAACTCACATGCCAAAAAGTTTTATTACTATTATGGGAAAGATGTGTCCATGCCCCTACATTTTTCCTGATTTATTTTTTTTACCCTTGTATAATAAACTTTCTTCTTATTTTGCCCTCCTTTTATGTCCTTTTCTCTCCTTTTACCCTTTTAACTTATTTTCCAACTTTTGATTATTATGTAGACAAATATACCTTAATGTTAGACCAATTCTTCTCACTTCTGTGGAAGATTTCCCCATCATAACCGATGTGGGACTAAAAAACACACTAAATAAAGCAAAACAACTAAAAGAAAACTACTAAATAATAACTAAAGCAATCCCCATCACTCAAGCTATATTATTGCATGATAAGTTGCTAATAGAGATGCAATGTAGCTGAAGAGCACAAACATATAGAAAGAAGAAAGAAATAGATGACACACAGATAAAATCATCTAAGTTTGAATCTAATATAAATGAATTAAATCAATAAGCTTACACAGCCTAATTGACTGAAGGACCTTCAAACTTCACATTAGACTATTCGATATACAAAAAAATACCAAGTATTATTGTGTATAATTTGATTCTAGCCAAATTGTGACTGGTATATGACTAGAAACTTGATGCTCTTGATAGTTTGGTCCCATTAATTAGCTATTAACTGTTGTCCTTGCATTCATCAAGTGTACCATTATGAATTCTGTACTCGTACCATAGTTCTCGTCCGACATCATAAAGACATCGATTAGGATCAAACCCGTGACTCAGTCACCTGAGAATATTCACAATGTTGGAAACAGCAGTGTAGTTCTCGTATTATTGTGTAATCAGGCATCTAACCATCAAGCCTATACATGCATGTACACACTTCTACTGTTCAATATTTATACATGCCTGGTGCGGCCTCATTATAGTGCCTTTGAAGTGAGTGTGTGTGCGTGCGCATGCACACGCAAGCAGATTTCATGCCCTACCATGAACTTAAATAACTAATTATAGTGACACTGCTTCCCAATTTTATCACACATGAAATTAAGCTTGATATATTAAAGACAGCTGGATATCACCACACAAAACACATACAGATTTCATGCCCAAACCAAAAATTAAATAATTATTATAGTAACACTGCTTCCCCATTTTATTACCCATAAAATGAAGCTAGATATACAAGATGCCTGGATATAACCATGCAATGCAACAACAATGGAGGAAAATCAAAACATGGAGAACCTCGTCTCGTGAGTTACCTGTGCACCCTGTCGGACCCTTATGTCAGTGCCTTTGCTGTCAATTGATATGAAAGCTGCATCATCTATCTCCCCTTCAGTAGATAAGATTTTTCTAAGCGGCTTTGAGAAGATTGCATTAAGTTCCTAATTGAAAATAACCAGGTGCGAACAAAATTAAAGCAATTAAGAACTTACAATGTTGTGTACTCTCAAACTTTTTATGCCCTGAAATCTACATCAGTTAACAGATAGATACTACAATAAAAGTTTTTAGGCAGAAAATGTAGCTCCTAGAGCTTACCTTCAAATTTTGCTCTCCACCAATAGCTGCAATCTTGTCAGGTTGAAGGGTTTCATATTCCTTGACATCAACCCATTGAACAGTACCAAAACCTCCGATGAAATATATGTCGCTACAAATTGTCATATTGGCAGCAATCAGGATCATGCATGTAAAAATTTATTGCTTCATTTTAATCATCATCAACACCTCATTCAGAAAGAATATGATTGCAAGGAGAAATTATTTATATGAACTGTATTTGTAACTAAAAGCAACCAAATGTAACTTTCTAGTTTCTTCTTTATCTTACAAGCTTAGCATATGTACTTGAAAATTGTTGAATGCAAGTTATCATTTCAGCAATAAAGTTCAGGAATGAACCTTATGTTCTGCATCCTGTAGTAGTAAAAGTTTCCCCATTGTTGAGATGCCCATTGCTGGTGTTTAGCTATGTATTGCTGACGAGCCCAATCCTGATGAGACGCAAATAATTATTTTACGAAGTTTTTGTGCACATCTATCTTATATACAAGCTTTCCATGAAAACCAAGGGGATGCTTATTGCAACTTGAACATGTACAATTTACTTAATGAGATACCGTGATATATACTATTTGAAAATGAATTTAATATCAGAAAACAACTAAGCTACACACATTCATTGTCCCATATGAAAATGTCTCTTGGAAATGAGAATACAAAGGGAATAAAAGGATTCTACTGGCATCATTTAAATGCACAAGATAAGAAATAAATCTCAAACTGATCTATTTCAAGTAGTCAAGGATATTGAAGCACGCTTCAGCCATGAGACGTGTCAGCAAATATTCATGATTAGATGGCGAAATGGAAATGAACGATTCAAGAATCAGTAAAGTTAAGGATTCATAACCCAATCAAAGATCATTAGAAGCTTCAATCTAAAGTTTGCATGTACTCTGTCAACTTGTTAAAATTGTCATGAGTTGTTAGCTTGTTAGCAATCTATGAGATATGTGTTAATGGGTCAAAAAGAGTTTGTAAACATCTGCATCAAGAGAAGAATAAAACATTTAGAATAGTGGGCTCTTGTTTGTTAATGTAGAAATCTCCCCCAAAAAAAAATGAAATTACCTTTTAATATGATTTAATACTTTATTCCCGACATGATTAGGGTTTTTGCGTCATGTAAATTAAAGCGCAAGATAGGGTATCTTTCCCAGCTTGTGATCTTAACAGTTGCTAGCTGGTACATAAGTTCCTAGCATTGTTGCATCGACTTGCTGGCACCATTTGACCCACTTTTGAGAGGTTGGACGGTGGAAGAACTTAGAGGGTGACAATAAAGAAATATGGGGAATCTTCAACCAAACTGAGAGAAACCAGTGATATTTCAGCAAAAAAGGAGGTATTTGTGCTAACATGTTTTGATGCTATTCATGTCTTGTTTGTTGGATCATGAATTAGTCATGACTTAGTTTGTGCTTTGATGATAACAAATCTATATACTTTGTGTGTATTTGTGCTAATGTGTTTGTGCCAGTATCTTATGGAGAAATAATGATATTGAGGTTGGTTGTAATATGCTATTTCTTAAATCATGCAAATCAAAACAAATTAAAATTAAATTCCTAGCATGCTACTAAAGAATTAAAACAAAATTAAAAACAAAATAGATCTGGTATGGAGAGTGCGGTCGCGTAGTCGCTACCCTAAAGGATCAAAATATTGTCTCCTTGCCCAGACGTTGGTTCAGCTTTGTCCAGTAGCGGTAAAAGAATCCCTCAAAATCACCAACACTCGACCTAAAATAATAGGCAGAACCTCTTACTTAGACAGAGAATTGTTGCCCAAAAACTTGGAAAGTTGAAAAAATTTAACAGTGAGAAAGAAAAAAATGTAACTGTTTTCTCAAATTTTTGTGTGTCACTCTATCAGAGAATGAACAATGAAGCTCTATTTATAGGTACAGAGCTCTGCCCGTTACTAACAGCTCCCACACAAATCAAGCGCACGTTCAGGTTGGTTGCAATTAATGTGCAACAACTATGCTCGTTCGCAGATCCGCTTTTACCGGGTCAAAAAAGTTACAGGTTATGAAGGACCTCGGGAGAGTGAGACGGAGGTCAGGAACACTCCGAAGTCCAAGTGCTCGGGAGTCCAACTTCTCGGGGTTCACTCTGAGGTAATCTCGGGTTAAGTACTCAGGAATGATTCCGAGTGCTCAGCGTCCACTCTGAGTCTAAGTGTTCGGGAGACATCCCGAGTATCCAGGTACTCGAGAATAATTCTGAGTCCAAACTCAAGTTACTCTGCTCAGAAGCTCTGAAAGACAAAAAATAATTTTTAAAATGTAGCAGGTCCAATAACCTCTTGAACGGAGCCGCATTCGTGTCCGCGGGTCGTGGGCGCGCGCCTCCCGCACCCGAACCCGGCCTAGCCCGGTTCGGCGCGTGTGCGGGAAGCGTGGCCCATGGTGTAACACTCATAACAATAGGCTTAGAAAAAGTTGGTATATATACCACACAAACTTCTTTTACCTATCCAATGTGGGCTAAAAATCAAAAGTAAAATGAGGGAAACTCAAGTTTTTCCTCCAAAACCAAATACACATGCAATAATCCCCCCAAAACTTAAGTTTCAGGAAAGACAAAAGAAAATAATATGAAATAAAAAAATCATAAACCTTAAAACAAAAGTAAAACTTGGGCAACATCATAATGTAGATTTAGGGTCAATAGTTGCCCCTTGAATCCACCCTCAGTGAATTTCATCGCCACCTGAGAGACATAATAGACTACGCCTTGAGACATAATGGACTGCGCCTTGAATTAGACCTCTTTAACTAAATATTAATGAAAGACAAACACAGTAAGGCTCTATCTATTGAGCGAGCAAATTGAACGTTAAAAGTCATGCTCACAATAACTGACTCATGAGAAGTTTCTAAAGGTCAGCCCAGCCCCCCAACCGCGGCCATCACGGTTCCTCTCACTTAGGTAAGTCCTCCAAGGGTACTTTAGCTAGAGCTTATACCCTCCACACTTCATGCGTTGGACTTATTAAGAGTTTAACTCAGCCTTACCAAGCTGTATTATAAGAGCATCGTCACCATAGAAAAGGGGCAATAGCTACAGTGCTATATATAGGATGTAAACATATCCGGGTTGATGCTCCACACGTGTATCACCAGTCTAACTTGTTGCTACCACATTGAACCTTTTTCACGAAACCAGCTCCCGATCAAGTAAGCTGGGTTTTCCCTGACGGTGAACTCTATTATGAGCTTAACTCCATCTCCCTCGATGATTCTAGGACCATACTCTTAAAAAGACCCTTAGTCAATAGGTCAGCAATATTCTTCTCAGACTATACAAAGTTCAGAATCACAACTTTGCCCAATAGGTGTTGTACAGACTTGAGTTTGATATGAATATGTTTATTCATCTTTTTATTAGCATTCTCTTATTTTAGAATCTCAATAGTGGGTCTTGAATCAGTATGAACTGAGATTGGAAGTGTGGGTCTAGGCACAATATAGAATACAGATAGAAGATCCTTTAACCATTCAGTTTCCAAGTAAGTAGCGTCCAGAGCAATGAGATCAGACTCCATAGTGCTCCTAGCAATCACTTTTTGTTTACAGAATTTTCAGGACACAGCAGCACCACCGAACATGAAAACATATCCGATAGTAGACTTAACACTGTGAGAATCAGTGACCCAGTTGGCATCACTATACTCTTTTATGATATTAGGATATCCAGTGTAAGTCAAGCAATAGCCAATTGTGCCTCAAAGATATCTAAATACTCTCTCTAACTCAGTTCAATGTTCTCTACTAGGGTTATTAGTGTATCAACTTAGTCCATCTATTGCATAAGAGATGTCAGGCCTACTCCTGTTGGAAATATAAAAAAGTGAACCTATTAATTGAGAATATTTCAGTTGAGACACAAGCTCACCCGTATTCTTCTTCAAAACAATTGAAGAATCATATGGTGTAAAAATAGGTTTAGTTGTGAATCATTCTTTCAATGCTATGAGACAGACTCAATGAAATTCCATTAGGAGTTCTGGAATATCATATCAGCAGGACCTAGATCCTTCATGTCAAAATTTTGGAAGAGATAATTATTTACCCTCAAGAGAAGTTTCAAGAATAAGAACGTCATCTACATATAGACAAAGAATGATATAGTTATTATCAAAGTTCTTGGAATAAATGCATTTATCATGTTCATGGACAGTGAATCCAAATTGTATAATAACTTTTTTAAACCTTTGATGTCATTATTTAGGTACTTGTTTAAGACCATACAATGACTTCACAAGTTTGCACACTTTGTGTTCTTGTCCCTTGCTATAAATCCTTCTAACTGATCCATATAGATCTCTTCTTCGATATCACTATTTACGATTTAGGAAAGCAGTCTTCACATCCATTTGATGTATGAACATATTATGAATTGAAGCAAGTGCAAGAAAGATTCTGATAAAAGAGATCCTGACAGCAGAAGAATATGTCAAAGAAGGGTGAAACCTTTGGCAACTAATCTGACTTTGTATTTGTCGACAGTGCCTCAGGTTAGAGTTTCTTCTTAAAATTTTATTTACAACCTACAGGTTTGCATCCTGAAGGAAGGTCAGCGAAAATCCAAGTGTTGTTCTCCAATATGGACTTAATCTCACTGTCAATGACTTCTTTCCAGAAAGGAGATTCAGAAGAGTTCATTGCATCTTTGAAGGAGCTAGGATCACCTTCTACAAGATAGGTAAAGAAATCTTCACCGAAAGATGTGAGAGTCCTAATTCTTTTACTCTTTCTAGGTTCAAAGTTAGAAGTAAGAGCAGAACTAGAAGGAATATCAGAAACAAAAGGAGTTTTCTTGATCTAAAAGGAAAGATATCTTCAAAATAAATGGCATCCCTAGTTTTAATAATGGTGTTGTTGGATATTTTACTGATCTTAGAGTTAACCACTAGGAATCAGTTAATATTGCTATCCAGTGCATATTCGATAAAGATAGCATCAATAGTCTTAAAGCCGATTTTCCTTTTCTTAAGTTCCGGTATTGAAACCTTAGCCAGGCAACCTAAACTTTGAAATATTGGATGTTAGGAGTTCTTCCATATCGTTCATATGAAGTAACGTCAGAGTCTCTTTCGGAAACCCTGTTGAGAATGAAACAGGCAGAAAGGAGAGCTTCTCTCCAAAGGTTTTCGGGTGCACCTGAGCTGAATAACATGCAGTTTATCATATTCATCAGTGTTATGTTCTTTTGTTCAGCTACACTGTTGGATTGAGGTGTGCAGGGAGCAGTTATCTCACGAATAATGTCGTGCTCTTGGTAGAATCATGTCATATCATTTGAGGTATACTCCCCCCATGATCAAATCTTAAGACCTTAATCTTCCTGTCAAGTTGATTCTCAGTTTCGGCTTTATACACCTTGAACCAATAGAGAACTTCATCCTTGCATTTGAGAAGATAGGTGTAGCAGAATTTGGAATGATCATTAATGAATGTCACAAAGTATCTTCTGCCACCTCGGGTGAGAACTCTGTTCGAGTCGCACACATCATTATGAATCAGTTCGAGGGGTTCAGGATTCCTTGCGAGAGAGTGAAAAGGTGTTCGGACATGTTTGCCTTGAACACACATTTCACATTTAGAAGTTGAGTCAAAAGAAGATTTAAGAATGAGATTCAAGTTAATCATTTTCTTGATGGAAATGAAGTTGACATGTACCAATCTACCATGCAAGATATAAGAATACTCAATATTCAAAGCAACAGGAATAGAGATTTTATTATCAGAAGGATTGATTACATTGAGCCAAAAAAGGCCATTTCAAACAAAACCCTTTCCAAAAGAATATTTGACTTGAAAATTACAAATTTATTGGATTCTTTAACAATCCCATAGCCAGCTCTAAGAAGAGATGATTCGTTGATCAGATTTCGCCTAGGTGAGGGTACGTGCAGGACGTCTTGAAGAGTCAGAACTTTTTCAGAGGTCATTCTGAGATCAATGCGTCTGATTCTCTTTATCTCTCTAGTGGAGTCATCTGTCAGGCTCACGGCCATGTTGTGCCTAATAGGTTTTAAACCAGGAGCGATCAGTGCAGATATGAATATTGGCTTCCGAGTCTAACCACCAGTCTGAGGAGAAAGTGATAGAGTTGACAATAGGAAGAGAGAAATCTAACCTAAAAGAGTTAGAGTTCAGTTCCACCATGTTGACCTTATGCCCGCAGTTTCCTCTTGGTTGAGCTTTGGCTGGTTCCGTCTTCCCGTTGAAACACTGTGGCGCCAAGTGATTGGTTCTCCCGCAGACATAGCGGAATCTTCCATCGGTTTTCTGGTCAGAGATTTTGGGTTTAAAGGGAAAAGATTGTGAAGGTTTGAAAGAAGAAGAGTTGGCATGAGGAGAAGAATAAAAGTGATTGAGTTTCTTGAATTTCTTACCCTTGGGATTCATAAATTTTACGCTTAGGCTTATCCTCTACTAAGTTGACTTTGACTTTCAGTTCAGACTTGAGTTTGAAATTTTGCCTATGCTGATCTTCTGTGCGGATCGCTTTTAGGCCTTGAACAAGGGTAAGGTCACCTTATTTGTGACGGAGGTCTCCAGCAAAGACTGACCATGAAGGAGAGAGTTTATTAATGAGACAAGACACCTTGTAATCATCGGAAAATTGGTTTCCTTTCGACTGAGGGTGTCGGATAAAATCTTAAAATTCATAAATTTGATCATTGATAGGTTTATTGTCAAACATCATGAATTTATTGAAGGAGGAGGTGGTGAATCTATTAATTCCAGCATCAACGAGGTCATATTCTTCCTCAAGTGTTGTCCACAATTCTTTGGCACCCTTATATTCATAGTAAATGTCATATAAATTATCAAAAAGTGCACTTAGAATCCTATGAAAACAATGATAGTCAATCTCCTCAGGTTTCAAGTAAATGAAAGAGGAAGAAGTTGAAGGAGGAGTTTCAAGAGATGGTGATTCCGCATGTGATGGTTTAGGAGCAGGAATAGAATCTATGACTGAAATGAGACATAAAGTGGTTAACCAGTACTTCGTCTGGTTCGTCTACCTCTTAAAATAAGTGCCAGTGAATTTCTCAGATTTAGCACTCATAGAGTGGTCAGGGTTGGTCATAGTGACAGAATGGAGCTACTGAATTCTGTATCCAAGTTATTGAGGATGTCAGAATTTAGTTAGGTAGGTAGTATTAAGCAGAAATAATGCGACAAGAGATCTAACAAGATAAAACAATTACAGCTAGAGATAAAGAGCAGCAATTAATTCAGGATTAAACAGTTGTTTCAGATTTATTCCTAAATTAATCTAGCATGAATACTAACAAGAAACTTAGGCAATGCAAGGTATGTATTAAAACAATTTATAGCATGCAAGTAGTAAATTATTTTATCTTTATACAAATAAGAAACAGATTATGGTTTGCAAGAGACTAACCTAGTCTTATCCTAATCAGTTATTGCATGATAAGAAATAACAATGATAATAATCTTTTGATCTTTTAGATTGTTGGTTGTACTATGCTATTTCTTAAATCATGCATATCAAAACAAATTAAAATTAAATTCCTAACATGCTACTAAAGATTTAAAACAGAATTAAAAATAAAATAGATCTGGCCTAGGGAGTGCAGTCGCGTAGTCGCTGCCCTAAAGGATCAAAAGCTCGTCTCCTTGCCCAGATGTTGGTTCGATTTTGTCCAGTAGCGGTAAAAGAAGCCCCCGAAATCACTAACACTCGGTCTAGGACAGTAGATAGAGCCTCTTGCGCAGACAGAGAATTGTTGCCCAGAAACTTGGAAAGTTGAAGAAATTTAACAGTGAGAAAAAAGAAATGTAGTTGTTTTTCTCAAATTTCTGTGTGTCACTCTATCTGATAATGAACAGGGAGGCTCTATTTATAGGTACAGAGCTCTGTCCGTTACTAACAGCCCCCGCACAAATTAAGCACACGTTTAGGCTGGTTGCAATTAATATGCAACAACTCTGCACGTTCGCAGATCCGCTTTTACCGGATCAAAAACGTTACAAGTCAAACACTGAACGACCTCGAGAGAGTGAGACAGAGGTCGGGATTACTCTGAGGTCCAAGTGCTTGGGAGTCTAGCTGCTCAGGGTTCCACTCCGAGGTAACCACGGGTCAAGTACTCGGGAATGATTCCGAGTGCTCAGCGCCCACTCTGAATCTAAGTGCTCGGGAGTCATCCCAAGTCTCCAGCCTCCAGGTACTCGGGAATAATTCTGAGTCCAAACTCAGGTTACTCTGCCCAGAAGCTCCGGGAGACAAAATAACTTCCGAAATGCAGCAGGTCCAAAAACCCCTTGAACGGAGTTGCATTCGTGTCCGCATGCCGTGTGCACACGTCACCCGCAGCCGAATCCGGTCCGACCCAGTTCGGCGCGTGTGCGCGCATCTAGGGAGTGTGGACTATGAATAACACTCATAACAATAGGCTTAGAAAGAATTGGTATATGTAGAAAAATAGAAAACCCTATATAGGAATTGATTGATAATAAAGGAAAGACAATATATATATAACAAAAGTGATGGGTATAGGTCTATTGGGTAGAAGCCCAATAGCTCAATAATCAATAACTATTCTAACACTCCCCTCAAGCTGGAGCATAAAGATTTAACATGCCCAACTTGTTACATAAATTAGAAAACATCTTCTAAACAAAGTTTTCTTAAACAAAAAATTAAGAAACAAATACGAAATTGATAATCTTATGCCACACTATTGAATCTTCGATGTCGACACTGATGTTGCCAAATAAACCAAACCTCCATGCAAAAAGTTAATATTCATCACCGTCTTGAATCCAAATAGAATTTTAAGAGTTTTCTAACCTCAGTACAAGGAGAGGTTTTGAGAGACCCTCAAACTCAGCAGAAGAGGTTTGGGAGATCCTCAAACTCAGTAGTAATAGATACCCGCGGTAAATGTAGAATCGATTGGTAGCAATAGAGATCGAAAAAAGTAACAAAAGTAGACAACACCATCTGATGATTCAACAGCAACAGAAGTTAATGACAAAAGACAGTAGATGAGACAACATTTGATGACGGCGAGAGTTTTAAAACTTGAAGGAGAAAGACATTTTTTTGGGATAAACAGTACCCACGGTACTGTTCATACTGTTCACGATGAACAGTACCGCCGCGGTACTGTTCAAGTGAACGGTAAAACTTTTTTTTTGTTTTGTTTTAGAGATCTAAATTTAAAACCACATTAGAACTAAAAAAGAAAGAAAAGAAGAGAAAAGGAAGATAAGAAGAAGAGATGAAGTAGATGGTTGATCGCTAGAATTAGGATTTTTTGTGGCGGTAAGGGTTTTAGTGGTGGCTAGGGTTTTTAAGAAGGTGATGATGGAAGAGGGATGGCTCTGATACCATGTTGAGAAATAGAAACCCTCAAAAAGAATTAATTCATTAACATAAGAGAAATACAAAGTATATATAAAAGAGAAGGTGGGTATATGAGTAACAACCCAATAACTCAATAATCCAATACTAATAACTAATCTTAACAGTATATATACCACTTAAACTTCTTTTGCCTATCCAATGTGGGATTAAAAAACCAAAGGTAAAATGAGAGACTCAATTTTTCCCTCCAAAACCAAATACACATCCAACAATTGATCTCACAGAAGACGAGGTTTATACTTGGAGATAAAGGAAGACGAGCTCACTTGAAGATTTGTATTTTTCCCCTCTATTTTGTAGAAATTTTGTTAAAGCCTTGATGAACACACACACACACACTCTCTCTCTCTTACGTATTAGCCAAGGATTAGTCAACTTACCCCTAAAGTCTAGTCAACTAATAGTCAGATACAGAAACTAACCGGTCGACTTATAAAAACGACCAGTCAACTAATAAACATATACACTTATACTTAGTGTTGGCCCAAAGGCCTTCCACCCTAGTTTTGATGATGATTAACTCATGTAGTTATGTTTACTAATAATCTTGTGTTGTTTAAGTTTCAGATCATTAACCAAGATATTAGTTGGTAATTAGCTTCAACAAGGAGTTTAGAAGCTTTTCATAGTGATTCCAGGGCCAAAGCTTCAAGATCACACTTTGCCTAGCCCATGGATGGAGTTTTGGAGCAAGTCAACTTGAAGATGGAGATCATCAAGAAGACTTAGGTATCCATAGTTTAGATAGTGTGTTTTAGATCCATTTGTAAAGCTTAGTATAGTTGATATGCTCAAGTACACAACACACACAAAATTTATGTTTTGGATTTGGTTTTCATGAATAGTTTGATCAAAACAAGTTTACACGGTTTATATGTATAATAGATGTATTCTAGTTATACATACATGCTTACACTTCCTATACAAACTTATTTTGACTTTCTTATTCATGTATTGAAAAATCAAGTTTGACAAAAATACAAGTTTTGTTTTTGATAAAATTTGCAAGACTCAAAAATGAATTGATATGATTGATATATGTCTTGAAATTTTTATCACAAGTTTGTGTTTTAATATAAAATGTTAAAACAAGCTTTGTGGATTTTTAGAAGACTTAAAAGGTTTTTCAAAATATTTTTAAACTTGTTTTTCTGACCCAGTTTTCTGTTCCAGGCTTCAACCAGTCGACTAGTCTTCTGACTTAGTCGACTAAGGTGAAGTCGGTCGACCGGGCCGGTCGACCGACGTGCACAGATCTGTGCACGTTTGGCAGCTCTGAGACGGTCGACCCGGGCGGTCGACCGGGACTGAGAGCAGTGCTCTCTGTTTGTTTGGGTCGACCGTGTCGGTCGACCGTGTCGGTCGACCGTGGTTGCCCAACGGTCACAATTCTGACCGTTGGCGGTCGACCGGGCCGGTCGACCGTCAGCCTGTCAGGCTACCACATCAGCCTAACGGCTAGTTTTCTGATGGGGCTATAAATACCCCATTTGTTTGAGGTTTTCTCCAAGATTTTTAGAGCTAAAAATTCCTGACTTCTTTAGTGTTTAAACAAGTTTTGAAAAGAGTTTTTGTGCTAAAAAGATTTCATCTTTGTTGTTTTGGGTTTTTGGAAAATCAAAGAGAACTAGGTTTTGGGAGATTGTATTGATTTTCATTTTCTATCATTTACAAGAGATTTCCCTAGTAGTTTTTCTTTGTTGCTTGTTTCCAAAAACACCTTGTTTCCACACTTGAGCTTATCTTCTATCCTAATCTATTAGGATCTTGTTTTTGTGGAAAAGAGAAAAGAAAGAGAGATTGAGTTTGTGGTCTTTGGAACCACTTGTTGTAAACACTCTTATTCTTGTTGTATCCCTCTTCGGTAGAGGTGATCGGGTGATTGGTTTGCTCCTCTAGTGAGAGGTGGAGTTTGGTTGTAAACCCTCTTCGGTAGAGGTGTTGTTGTTGTTTGGCTACGGGCCTACCCCTCGGTTGTGAGGTGGTTGTTTGAGAGAGGAGTTCGGTACTCCTTGTGTTGTAACAAATCCTTCTCGGTGAAGGTTCCCTCGGTGGGAGTCCTCGGTGGACGTTATAGTGGATTGAAAATCCTACACGGTGGTGTAGGCGGGGATGTAGAGCAAGGTGCTCGAACCTCGAAACATATCATTGTGTTTGCGTTTGATCCACTTGTCTCTCTAACTCTCTCTCTCATTTATTTTGTGCAAAGCATCATTCATCATTCATATCATACTTGCTTGCATTTGTGTTGTGCCTTGTATATTTCATATTGCTATATCTTGTATATGCTTGGTTGTTTGTGTGTGCCTCACTTGTACTTAATCAATAAGAGCTTCACATAGCACCTCAACCCATTCAAGGGGAATCAAGAGGAGTTAGTCCAAAGCCCTTCACGGGGAATTCGGCTACACTTGTTGATTGTACTAAGTGTGTTTGCAATAATTTGCATTAGCTTCCGCATTTAGCGCATTTAGTTCTTAGATTAGCACTTACACCTATTCACCCCCCCCCTCTAGGTGTTTTTCACTTAGAAATAGACCAATCGACTTAACTTACAGTCTAGTGGACTAATAGCATTTAACAGGGAACATCCTAACTTATGTGATCACATATTAGTCGACGAATCACATTATTCAGTGGATTACCTCAAATAATAGTCGACTACCTGTCAATTTTTTGTTGTTAAATTGTTTTGTGCAATTCGATTTTTTTTGAATGTTTTAACCATTCATAACAGCTTTTTTTTTCAAAATTAAAACGTTCATAACTGTCCAACAGTCATAAATTTCACAGATAAATTGACGGGCACACCTCTCTCTTGGACACAACAATTTGAAGATTTTTGACTCAAAAACTTGAATATTTTGTCAAGAACTAAAATTCTCTCTTTTCTTTCTTTGTTCTTCAATCTGATTATTTAGGCAGAAACCTTGAGAGAAAACCTGCAAGTCATGTTTAGATTCACATCCACAATCACGTCAAGGCTTATAGGATCATTGTATTTCATTACAAAAGAAAGGATCTCTCTGAATTTGAGAAATATTGTATAAACTGACATAGGGACTTGTCAATTATCTGTACAAGTTTGATCTTGTAGTTTTTCAAGATCAAGATTAGTGAAAAATCTCAAGTAGGATTGGCTTGGGGACTAGATGCATGTCTGGAGGACTGAACCAGGATAAAACTTTTGTGTTTGTGATTAGCTGGTTTGATATCTGTAAACTGTGTTGTATATTTTACTTTTCAAGTTATTTAATTACTTATTAAGATTTTTAACAAACACTATTCACCCCCCCTCTAGTGTTAGTTTTGCTATATCCAAGATCCTACATTTAGTAGCAGCGCAAGGTTGAGAAATGACAACAACAATTTTTCCATCTTCACAGTTTCAAGGACACTTAATCTTAAGGTCACCACTAACGATGGTTCCAACAACAACTACTGAAAGTGCAAAATAAAAATCTACTTGCAATTCAACTTATAAGGCTTGAGGTGTCATCTCAAAAGGCTAGTCCATTAGGTGGAGTAGCCTAAACACTTATATACTCAAGACCATTCTCAAGTCTAACTGAAGTGGGTTATTTGTTCGCACTATGCTCAACAATCCTCCTTTCGAACAAAGAGTCATCGCCTCTTCAAGCCTCCCTTTCGTCACAGCGGAGGAGGAAGCCATCAGCCCACCCACCGACAGTTTTCCATACGAAAAGCCAAGCACTTCTTATGATCGATAGACAGATGATCAAAAAAATTTGCCAATCTGGATGCAAAGGCGATGAATGCTTTATTTTATGCAATGGACAAGAATGAGTTCAACCGTGTGTCAACATCCATATCTACCAACCAAATTTAGAACACATTACAAGTAACACACGAAGGCAAGCGTAAAGTTAAAGAAACTAAAATATTTATTCTTGTGCATAGGTTTGAACTTTTCAAAATAAAAAAATGAGACGATTGCAGAGTTGATCACTAGATTCACCGATATCACTAACTCTCTAGTAGCACTTGGAAAGCAATATACTCAAGTGGAGATGAGAAAAGTACCACATACACGCACACTAGATTGGGAGAAAAAACCACCGCCATTGAAGAAGCAAACGATCTCTCAGCACAAACTTTAGATAATCTTATTAGAAATTTAATGGTGTATGAAGTAAAACTTCAAGAGAAAAAGAGGGAAGAACCACCAAAGAAGGAAGTACTTACCTTTAATGCATCATCGGAGACAATGAAGACGATGACATTGCAATGATCTCAAGAAAATTCAGAAAGTTCTTGCGGCAAAGTAATTTTAATAAAAATAAAGAAATTAATGACACTCTTTTATGTTTCAAATGTAATAAATTAGGACACATGAAAAAGAATTGTCCACTATTGAAGCATAAAGTCAACTTCAATCAATTCAAGAAGAAGAAGGCTTTGCAGGCTACATGGGATGAAAGTGACTCATCCTCCTCAGATGAAGAAGCTACAAAATAGACAAACATGTGCTTTATGGCACAAGAAGATGAGGTATGTGAATTTCAAAATAATGATGAATTATTAGATGCCTTCAATGAATTATTCATTGAATTCAAGAAAGAGAATGTTAAAAATAAGGATTTAAAAAGAGAGAATGAGAAACTAATTGAAGAAAATACTTTACTTAAATCAAAAATATCCTTTTTGAATTCTAGAATATCATATTTAGAAAAAAAATATTTTTCTTTTAAAGTCAAATATGAAGAAATTTTGAAAAATATTCCTAAATTCAATAAAGGAAAAGAAAGCCTAAATAGTCTTTTATCTTATCAACAAGTTTCTAATAATAGGTTTGGTATTGGTATTGGTTTTGGTAACACCAAGAATAAAGTAGATAATGCTAATTCTCATGCATATTTTTTAGAATAATTATGCTAAATATCATTCATATGCTAAGAATATTAAATTTTACAAGAATATCCATAGTCATTCAGGAAAGCCTAAATATAAATATTTAAAGGTTCTTAAATATTTAAATTATCATGATAAAAATGCTTATATTTCATCTTATATGAATGTTATTTGCAATTCTAACAAATATGTTTATGGTAACAAATGAAAACCAAATTCCAAATGGATTTGAGTTCCTAAAAGCTAATCCTCACGGACAAAACTAAATGTGGGTATCAAAGAAATTTGTTTATATCTTTCAGGTACCTTGAAAAGAAAAATGAATACTAGATAGTGGTTGTTCCAAACATATGACGGGAAGAATTCAAATGTTGTCATCCATTCAAAACAAAAATGGAGGAACGGTTGACATTTGGAGACAATAACAAGAGACATGTTGGCATCGGCATTGTTGGTAACCCTCATAAATCCCATATTGAAAATGTTCTTTTAATAAATGGTTTAAATCATAATCTTTTGAGTATTAGTCAATTATGTTATAAAAGATATAAAATTATTTTTAAAAAAGATGCATATCTTATCAATGATTTTAATATGACGAATATTATTTTCAAAGATATTCATAAAAATAACATCTATGAATTATACATGAATTTCACGTCATCTTCTGATAATCTTTGTTTAGTAGTATCTAATAATAATCCATGGCTTTGGCAAAAACGCTTTGGTCATGATAACATGAAGATGCTTTCAAGAATTGCTAAGCATGATTTAGTAGAAGTAGAAAATTTCTTTTAAGAAAAATCATTTATGTGATGCATGTCAATTTGAAGAACAAGTAAAATTATCAGTTAAATCAAAAGATATTTTTTCTACAAGTAGACCATTAGAGTTACTTCATATGGATTTATTTAGTTCGACTAGAATTTCATCTTTAAATAAAAGTAGACACATGTTTGTTATTGTAGACGATTTTTCCAAATTTACTTGGGTTGTTCCTTTAAAAAATGATGTTTTCACGAGTTTTCAAATTTTTGCAGAAAAATTCAAAATAGAAAATCTATAACCATTATCACCTTTAGAAGTGATCATGGAGGAGAATTTGAAAACGAGTCTTTTGCCAATTTTTGTGAAAAATTTGATATTACTCATAATTTTACTTTTCCTAAAGCTTCTCCTCAAAATGGTATTTTTGAAAGGAAAAAAACTTGACAAAAATGTGCAAGAACCATGCTTGTAGATAGTAACTTATCAAAGAATTTTTAGATTGAATCAGTTGCTACTACATGCTATGTATTAATTAGAGTTCTTATTAGACCAATTTTAAATAAAACCTGCTATAAATTATTTTTTTGAAGATTCCAAAAGTTTCATATTTTAAAGTTTTTAGTTGCAAATGTTTTCTTTAAATACAAAAGATGATTTGGATAAATTTGATTCAAGATCTGACGAATGATTTTTTGTTGGATATTCCACTCATAGTAAAGCTTATAAAATTTATAATAAAAAATTTTTATTATTGAAGAATCTATGCATGTTAAATTTGATGAATCCCTATCAAAGTGTACTCATGATATTGATATTCATTATGATGATATTATTGATACACCTCCTATTCATATGTTGGTATTACTCATAAAATTGGAACTCGTTCTGATTTACATAAACATTTGTAGAAGTTAGAAATCATTCTCATGATTTAGTTATTGGTGATATTTCATAAGTTAAAACTAGATGAACTCCTTGACACATGTTGCATTTATGTCTGCTATAGAGCTCAAAAATGTTAAGAAAGCATGTGTAGATAATTATTGGATATTTGGATTATTTCCATGCAAGAAGAATTAAATCAATTTACTAGAAATAATGTTTAGGACCTTGTTTCTAGACCACAAGATCATCCTATTATTAAAACTAAATGGGTGTTTAAAAATAAGTTGGATGAATCTAGACAAGTTGTTAGAAATAAAGCAAGATTGATTGCACAAGGATACAATCAAGAAGAATGAATAAATTATGATGAAACATATGTTTTGTTGCTAGATTAGAATTTATTCGTATTTTACTTGCTTTTGCATATTATATGGATTTCAAATTATATCAAATGGATGTTAAAAGTATATTTTAAAATAATTTTATCAAAGAAAATTTTATGCAGAACAACCTCCTGATTTTGAATATGAAAAACATCTTAATCATGTTTTTAAACTCAAAAAAATTTATATGGTCTTAAACAAGCACCTCGTGCATGATCTGATAGATTTAAAAGTTTTCTTTTGAATTTTGAATTTTTAATAGGTAAGATAGACTCTACTTTATTTATTAAAAGAATAAGTAATAATATTTTACTCGTACAAATATATGTTGATGATATTATATTTAGTTCTACTAATGATGATCTTCGTCAAGAATTTTATAATACCATGTAAAATGAATTTGAAATGAGTCATACGGGTGAACTCAACTTCTTTTTGGGATTACAAATTAAACAAATGAAAGAAGGCATATTCCTCAACCAAAGTAAATACGCATAAAATCTTCTCAGGCGATTTGGAATGAAAAATTCTGAAAGTAAGAAGACTCCAATGAGCACTACTACAATGTTGGATAAAATTGAACATGGTAAGAGTGCAGATCAAAACCTATATAGAGGTATAATCGGTTCACTCTTATATATTACAGCAAGTATATTTGATATCATGTTTAGTGTACATTAATGTGTTAGATATCAATCTAATCTTCAACAATCACAGCTTAAAGTTGTGAAAAAGATACTTAGATATATAAAAAATACCATAGATTATAGTTTATTTTATCCAAAAGCATGCACATTTGACTTAATTTCATATAATGATGCTGATTTTGCCGGATGTAAATCTGATAGAAAAAGTACTAGTGATACTTGTCACTTTTTGGAACACTCACTAATATCATGATTTAGCAAAAAACAAAACTGTTTCATTATTTACAACTGAAGCAGAATATATTAATATTAGTTTTACATGTGCACAAATTTTATGGATGGAACAAACTTTAGTTGATTATGGCATTACATGTTCCACATCATCTATAATGTGTGATAACACTGGTGCTATTAATTTGTCTAAAAATTCTATTCAACATTCACGTACTAAGTTGTTGATATTAGACATCATTTTTACATGATCATGTTCTTAAGGGTGATATTTTTTTAAATTTTATGTCTACAGATAAACAAATTGCTGATATACTAACCAAACCCCTAATATATATATATATATATATATATATATATATATATATATATATATATATATATTCGGTTGAGACGAGAATTAGGTATTTGTTCTATTTCTGATATTTAATTACCTCATATATAATTCGTGCATATCATATACATCATTTTAGGATTTCTCACAAGAATTAGTTGACTGATCCATTGGATCAGTCGACTTTACTAACATTTCGTCGACTTATTGACTATATTACTCGACTAATATTCTCAAATTCAATATGATTCTTATTGGATTCAACTTGTCTACCCGACCCATTTAACTTATCGCATTGGATCTAAAACTTAAGTGAACTAATCCTAACCTTGATCTAAGATCTAACCATCTATATATCTCTCCTTCACACACAAAATTAAACTCAAACCCTAAATCTCCCTTCTCCTCCTTCCCCGAAAAACTACCTCTTCCAGTCACCTCTCCTTCATTATGTTTCGTTCCAAGAAATCGAAATTGAATCCATCTTCCTCTGAGGATTATAGGAGTTTTCTGAAAATCCTTTGCTGGTTTCTAATTTTCAAAACGTATCTAAATTAGAAATTGTCCCAGGTAGATTTGTTAAATTTCTTGATTTCATAATATATGGTCTTGCTCAGTACTTAGAACATGCTGGACTTTTTGAGCTCTTCTCTGTATACCATAAAATTGAATACTATCCTTGTCTGTTCATTTTTTTTACACCAACATAACTCATCATCAAGACTCTACAACTGAATCTGAGACAATCAAAACTCTTGTGAAAAACATAGACATTGAATTAAACTCAAAAAGCATTGGAAAAATTCTACACATTCCATATAAAGGTCTGAAGATATGTGAAATTAAAAAGACTGATGAAGTCGTTTTATCTCAAATCTTTTTACCAGGTCAAGGATTTTCAATGGCTAACAACAAACTTCAACCTACTTCAAGACTTATAGGTAGAATCCTTGTTTATAATATTTATCCTAAACTGAGAGTTTTAATTATTTCTCTCATAAACTTTGTGTGTATTTATGCTATCATGACTAAACTTGAGGTTAACTGGGCTCAAATTATCTTTAATACCTTATCAAACCCATACTGTCTTTCTTTCATATGGTGCTTTTCTGACTCACTTCTTTAAAAAGTTCAAAATTGATCTAGCAAATGAGCCTAATGTCATTCGAGCATTTGAATTGTTCGATCATTCACTGCTTCTAAGAATGAACCTCCTTAACTTTCAAAATCCTCCACTGATTTCAACTCAACAAGTTCCTCCTACAAAGAGTCTCAACCCGATCAATCTTCCACTCAACATTTTGACCATGCTTACTATAACACACTTACTGCACAAGTCAACAATCTTGCAACTAGCCACGACAAATTGATTGACCAGCAAACCAAAATCTTGAAGAATCAATGTGAAATTATGGAACATTTTCAATACTTATCCACCAAGATGGATACAATGCATTGGGATCACCAAGCTCTCATGATGATGTTGCAGAACCAATTTCCACCACCACCACCACCTTCATCATTTTCATAGTGCATATAGTTTGCATTTAGTTTGCATTTGCATTTAGAACTTTGTTTAGTAGTTCCTTTTGTTAAAAAGCTTTGTAAGTCTGTGTTTTTTTATTATCCGTTCATGGTATGTAAAACAAAGTATCTTATTTAAGTTTTATCTGTGTTTAATTTTTCTATGTGCATATTCTCTTTTTGTTAACAACAATGGGAGAGAAATATATATATTTATAGTGATAAATAGTGCTTTGGTGCAGGGGGAGCAAAGAAAACTTGTTATCCTTGATAAATACTCTTTTGACACAATTTTTTTGTCATCATCAAAAAGAGGAAGAATGTTGGATCGTGACTTAGTTTGTATTTTGACAACAACAAATCTATATACTTTGTGTGTATTTGTGCTAACATGGTTGTGCATTATCTTATGAAGAAATAATGATATTGACACTCAAAGAAGACGAGGCTCATACGTGAAGATAAAGGAAGACAATAGCTCACTGGAAGAGTTTTTCCATTATTTTGTAGAAATTTTTTTAAAGCCTTGATGAACACACACACTTAAGTATTGACCTAGGATTAGTCAATTTACCCCTACAGTCTAGTCGACTAATAGTCAGATATAGAAACTGACCAGTCGACTTATAGGAATGATCAACTTATAGGAATGACCAGTCGACTAATAAACAGATGCACTGATACTTAGGAACAGACTAGTCGACTTAACTTACAGTCTAGTCGACTAATAACATTTAACATAGAACATCCTAAGTTCTTTAATCACATATTAGGCAACTAATCACATTAGCCAGTCGACTACCTCAGATACTAGTCGACTAATAAATTATACCGCTCGACTAATCTGTCAGTTTTTGTTGTTGAACTGTTTTGTATAATTTGTATTTTTTGAACATTTTAAGTGTTCCTAACAGCTATTTTTTTTCAAAATTAAAATGTTCATAACTGTCCAACAGTCGTAAAATTTACTTTTAAATTGAAGGGCACACCTCTCTTGCACACACAACAATTTGAAGATTCTTTATCCAAAAACTTGAATGTTTTGTCAACAATTAAAATTCTCTCTTTTCTTTCTGTTCTTCAATCAAATGATTATTTAGGTAGAAACCTTAAGAGAAAACCTCTAACTCACGTATAGATTCACATCCACAATCACGTCAAGGCTTACAGAATCATTGTATTTCATTACAAAGAAAAGGATCTATCTGAATGTGACAGATAGTGTACAAATTGACATCCCTGCTTGTCAAGTAGTTTTTCAAAATCAAGATTAGTGAAAAATCTCAAGCAAGTTTGGCTTGGGGGCTGAATGCAGGTCTGGAGGGCCAGGATGAAACTCCTGAGTTTGTTAAGATTTTTATCAAACACTATTCACCCCCCTAGTGTTAATTTTGCCATATTCAGGATCCTACAGGTCTAACAACGTGTATACAAAGCACTGCACCACACTCCTTTATGTGCAACATGAGATCCATAGGACAATGGGCGTCAGTGACTTCCTTTTACATGAAAGGGAAACAAAGAGTGTTGTGTCGGCATGAACATGCTCAGGTAGGTGGATTTCTTGGGATGTATTGCCAGAGACCAGTATGAGCACTCCGCACACTACGAGGATGAAGTTTATGAGATCTTTCTCAAAGTTGAGGTAGGTTTCATATCTAAAGGAATATAAAAGGATATAGAAAAGAGGCTCAAGCTATGTAAATGGAATGATAAAGGCATGTCTCACTAGTTGGTAGTTACCCAAGGAACGGATCAGGCATGACATTCAGCACAGGTCCAGCAACAGTGCAGGAAGAAAGGTCAATGACACGGCATAGACCAGTTGAAGAATGGGGGACAGGAAATCCTGTAGGTTTTATTCCATCTTCCTTGAAGCTTTGAAATTTTCTTACCACCTTGAGAGGAGTTATATCTGATTGAAGCAAAAGAGACAACGGACAACAAACTTTGCTGCATTGAAAATTTCCAGCCTGGGGCTTGGTATAAGCGCATGATGCACAAGTTATCGTTTTTCCACATAGAATATGAAAAGTTCCAGTTTCAGGCATAGGAAAATTATTCCTTATTTATATACAACACTCCCGGGATTTTTTTTTTTTTTACGACCAATCATCTTAAAACTTCAAACCTTGTGAATCTCAGAAAACTTAGGTAAGCCACCTATTTGAAATTTATGAATATCCAGCATGCTGTCAAAGAATAGCAAGATAATATAGGAGCCCTTTTTTGCATGCAAACTGCTAGCTAAAAGAAAGAAAACAGCATATCTACTTTGATTGCACAAAGACAAAAACTTAAAAGAGAGAGCAGATAGTTTGATTGGAACCTGTTGGTCATCTGGGAGGGGGACAATATCACCAAATATGGTAACACGTGCATTTGATAATCCGCTCCATCCAGGTATCTAGGATTAGAAAAGGTCCCGGATAGATAATAAATAAGGGCATGTGATAGTAAAAAATCTGTAAGAGAAGTATTAATCAGAAAGACGAGTTTACCTGAACAACAAGCGTACATCTGGGATCTGCAAGCAAATTTCGTGTATGGATAGCTAATGGCGAAAATGAAAATATTGGATCTGCATAAAATAGTAATGCACATCACATATGAGTCAACCACAAAACATTCTGCATGTATCACAAAAAGAAAAGGGTTTTTAGATATTGGTCTCTCAAATCTTTTGAATTGCTATTTGGTCCCCTCAAATCCTGTAAGTTACAACAAATTATTCCCTCTAGTTAATTTACATCCAAATATTGAGAATATTCCATTAACTTTAACAATTTAACATGTTATGACCAATATATCCTTGTCATCTATCTATGGATGAATTTAAGTGAAACCACAATCTCATTCCTCCTCTCTTTAAAATTAAGCAAATCCCAACTCCAATCCTCTTGCTCCTTGTAAAACCCAACAACACTATATGAGAGAGAGAGAGAGAGTAATTTGATTAAGGGGCTTAACTAGAGGTAGTTAAGTAATTAATTTGTAAGGACTAAGGGCACCATCCCAAAAGACTAGCCTTCTAGGTAGAGTAGCTCAAATCCTTATAAACTCAAGACCATCCCCATGTCTAGCCGATGTGGGACTATTTGTTCGACCCAAATCCTAACATGATTACCCTTAGATAAACTTAGACTAAACTATGGTTGGTCATTTAGATGGAAAAACTGACAGAGGAGCTAATTTAATGTAACTTATAAGGTTTTAGAGACTAAATAGCAATTCAAAATATTTGAGGGATTAATATCAAAATATGAAAGATTTCAGGATTTAGCATCTAAAAAAACCAAAAAGACAAATGGTTACTTACGGCCCAGTGGATCAGGCGCAAAATCAACTAGAGAACCAAATGGGTATCCCGTGCGACGATGATGCATTCGAGACATCACAGTGCACAAATGAGCAAACCTTGACTGGTTTGGAAGAGAAATGGTGAGAGCTCTATCCTTTGAATAAATAAAAACTATTGTAGGCATTGATGACACACAAGTAATAAAAATCAATAAATGGAGAAATTACGAGGAAAACGAAAAGGAGAGTCAACCTTTTTTTAAAGTAGATAGTATTGTACCTGTTCCATTAGGTTGCGAACAGCCAAAGCTGGCCGAGGTAGATCGTGAGCAGAGGTTGCACTCTGTACACCACCTGAGATGGGTGTTCTAAAGAGCCCAGCTCTGGATCCACTTTTCCCACTTCCATCGTTGATAGGTGTTACCATTCCTAGATTTTCAGTTACAACTGTTTCATGGCTACCGTTGTCACTTGAATTACACTGGGCAGCACAAAAGAAATCGTCAGGAGAATACTTTATTAATAATTTATCATTAACGGTAGCTGTTTATCTTAAAGGACCAAAATCATCAAGACAGCACTCTATTAATAATTAATAGTTGTTTATCTTAAAGACAGAAGTCTGCCTATGATAGTTGCTATATCCATATCATCAAATTAAATCTTAATTAAATCTTATGTTCATCATTTTTCAGAGGACTTAATATACTAATTTTTCCATTGCAGCTTATCTTCTAGGCTCATCTTTTAAACCGCATAGGAGAAAACCATATTGATATTTTCTGTTTATCTTAAAGACAGAAGTCTGGCTATTATAATTGCTATATCTATAACATCATTAAATTAAATCTTATGTTCATCATTTTTCAGAGGACTTAATATTGCAGCTTATCTTCTGGGCTCATCTCTTAATCCGCATAGGAGCAAACCATATTGGTATTTTCTGGTAATTATGAAAGATTAGTCTATAGAAAGAAACTGCTGCAAATATATGCCATGTACTGCTCAGAACAAACACAGAAAGATGTTTCGAGGAGATGACCGTGCAGTCCAAACACTATCTATGATGTAACTTTGTAGCTGGTAGAATAGTTTAAACACCAGAAAAAGGCCTATATTACTATATTAATGTTTGGGGCTAGCTGCATGAATTGGTTTAAGCATAATTTCATCCTTGATATAATTTTTGACGTGAATAAAGGTTCACCCATTTGTAAGTGTCTGACATGGATGGGCAAGTGCCATGTCCGATATGGCCAGGCACACCAACTTTTATTTATGGACACTCTCGTCTGTGGGAAGAAGGAGAACATCCATCGCGATCTCTCTGATAATAGGGTAGTTTGGCTCTCCTCTCATCTTGGTCTGACGTGACGAGTCAATTAGCAGATATACCAACCATAACAGATGGAGACAGGCGGTAAGTGATCTTTTATAATCTATAGCTAGACTATTCCGTATTGTGCACATACAACAGTTAGATCAGTATTGTTGTTACAAGTGTTTTACAATAATTATCCATAGATATGTATACAATAATGTATCTCCCTCATCTCTCTCCCTAGTTAATATAAGTAGGCAATGATATGTATACAGCAGTGAATCTCCCTCGCCCTCAACGTAACAAATACAGTCAGCCGGCAAATAGCCATCATGGAGAGCATAAAGTTTTGAAGCCTCAATTTCTCCCTCTTGCTTTTCTTATGGCCAAAGCCAAGTGATGCCTTGATAAAGATCAAGCCTGGCAACCTATTCTCTCCTTCCAATGCTAGCGATAAGCTCATGGTGTTGATAGCAAATATAATTAGGAAAGGCAAGAAAATAGTAAGTTCTTAGTGAATGCAAGAATTTAAAAACACTACTTCACCCAAAAGTTTAATCTCATGAGTCAAGGGCTAGCTCTATCAAGCAATCTTACCATTAATACGGTATCAGAGCCACCCAGGTTCAAATCCAACCTGCACAAACCCTAATTCAGCCTATAAAAAAGAGATCTCAACCTGTTGCGGATTGCTAGAGCCTAGAGGATGAATATAATTCCCTCAACCCTATTAACAACTTTTGATTTTTGATGTATTATAGGGGAGATTCCATCTACATGTAAAATTGCTGCAGTAAATATGAAATGGGTACCGATATCACCCAAACTACTAGTAAATGACAAAACTAGCGATTCCGGAGGTCTGACAAAAGGTTTATATATATGTGAATCATCTTGCAACAACACCCTTGTACGTTTCAAAACCAAAGACAAGAGTGATGAACAGAGCAATTCTGCCAGATTGTTCCATTCCGGTATTCTTCATGCATCTTCTGGACTAAAAATAAAATACATACCACAAGCATTCATATCAATGTTCCGTTCGAACTGAGCTATCTGCATTGAAGTAAATAGTTCTTTTTGCATTGTAGTCACTATTGCCTGCAATCTTACAAATTGAAAATTCTCACAGTCATAAGTTAATATTTAATTTAGCAAATGAACCAATATTGCGATTACCAGAAACCATCCCTATCCGTGCCTTCCTCATTTTAAAAGAAAAAATGCAAACTTTTTACAGATGTATCAGAAGACTACAGATTTAGGGCATCTTTCAATTTAAAAAGAAAAACTGGAAATATATATATATATACCTCAATAAAAGCGGACCCCTCATCCGGAATCAAGCCAGAACCATTACCCAGCTCCCTCTCCTCATGGGTCAGAGCCCTGAACCTCCTCCAGCTCCTGGAATCACTAGCTTCGCATCTGGAGAGCCTCAAAGGCTCGAGATTTTCATGGATTCTCGAGAACCCACATCGAAAGACGGGAACTTTGAGCAGCGAAGAGATTAAGGAGTTGCGGGGCGGCGAGGCCTCAGCGAACCGGGAAGGAACTGCTGCTGAGCTCGAGACGGCTTCCATGGATACCGACCAAATTTTCGAAGAAAGATGATCGTGAGAGGAGGCGGCGACGAGAGTTGAGAGAGAGAGAGTAAAGCAAAGGAGTCTTTGGGGCCAATTGAATTGAGAAAGATCTAGCTATTTTTATTGATAAATAGGAGGAAGATATGAGATTAGATTCCGGGCGGCGAAGAAGACCAGAGAAAGAAGGACTCGCTCGATTTGATAAAGTCCAGGGGTTTAAAAAAATGAAAAAGATATGGGAATGTATTTGTACTTGTATTTATAGTAAGGCACCCATTTTTTTTTTCCTTTCTTACAATTATTTATCTGTGGCTTGTATTTAGTGTGGGGCCCAGCGCAGATTTTGTCCAAATCTTCACTTGGTATTACTTATATACCCTCAGATCAAAACACTCATTTGACCTTTTAATGATTTGATAATTACACTAAAAAAAATCATCCTAATCATCAAGGCCCCCCTTCTTTTGACGAAGGCACTCCCACTCCTAACCTCTTCCTCTTCCTCAAAATCCATTTCATTCTTCCTCAATTTCATAAGTCCTAGATTTTTTGAATCATCCAAATTTTAAAACATCCCCCACATTCCTTCATTGGCAACTATAGATAAATAACTAATCACTCTAGATCATCTCATCAGTAAAAAGGTATGAAATTTTTCGTTTAAATCGAAATTTTACAGTGTTTTTTTTGTTTGTTAGGTTCGCGTCATGTTCGGCACTCGCTGGCCGAACACTATAATTTTGTTAGTCCCGACTCAAAAGACACAACTTAACATGTTCGGCTGAGGCCTGCCGAACATTGTAGTTTATGTTTGGCTGAATTTGCCGAACAGAGCAGTTGTGTTTGGCTGGATTCGGCCGAACAATGTAAGTCTGTTCGGCTTGATTTGGCCAGACATAACAAAATAGTTCGGCAAATTTCTTCTGAATATTTACGCATTAGTCCATTATATCTCGGCCGAACAGTATGCTCCATTCGATAATTTTTCGTTGGATAAATGCTTTCTGGAAGATTTGACTCCGTGTATTTTAGATGGACTTTGCAGATGCAGTCTTGTACTCAATGTAGCAATATCGGAACAGAGCTTATGATTGACTACAATGCAGACTTCACCGCATATGAGATATTTCAAGGTCGAGAGGCGTTGATAACGTGGGCTCGAGAAGTCGGTAAATTACAAGGCTTTGTTGTTGTTAGCAAGAAATCTGATATAAATAGACATGAAAGAAGTGAAAATAGAAGGGTACTTTTAAGTTATGATAGAGAGGAAACATACAGAAATAGAAATGCAAAGAAAATTAGAACAGTAAGTCATCGAGAAGTACCGATAGCAAAAAATGTGGTTGCGGAGCAAGGAGTTGTTCCACAATGAATGATGGGTGCTTTTACTTGCATGTGGTTTCCATAACCATTCGGTGGCAAAAAATTTTGAAGGACATTCCTTTTCCAGTAGAATGTCAGAAGAAGAGGAGAAATTGGCTGTAAATATGTCGAAGACTCTAGTTCGACCAAGAGATATTTTGCATACACTGAAACAAAAAAACAATCTTAATGCGAGCACATTGAGAACAATTTACAATGCAAGAAAGAAGCATAGAATTGTAGAATATGCTGGAAGGTCGCAAACACATCAACTATTAAATAATCTTTCCGAACAATCATACATTGAGATCCATAAAAATTGTCCCAATATAGACACTGTTAAAGATATCCTTTGGGCTCACCCGGCAGGCATTGATTTGTTGCATGTGTTTCCCTATGTCTTAATAATGGATTACAATACAAGACTAATAGGTATCTGTTATCTTTGATGGAGATCGTTGAGGTTACAAGCACTGTAATGACTTTTCTGTTGCGTTTGCACATTTGGAAGCCGAACGGGAAGATAACTTCAGTTGGTGCTTGAATAATTTGAGGTTGTTGATGCATGGCTGACACATGTCATATGTTATTGTCACCGATAGAGATTTATCATGCATGAATGCCATAGAGAATATCTTCCCTACCTCTCGTCGTTTTGTATGCAAATGGCATATAAGGAAAAATATTCTTCCTCAATGCAAGAAAATTTTTGACACAAAAGAGAGGTTTGAACTATTCATGGCTTCGTGGAATATGTTGGTGATGGCTTAAGTGAGAAGAAATTTGATCGATTGTTTGGTCAACTAAATGATGATTTTCGTGAATTCCCTCAAGTACTTGCATACGTGAAGACTACTTGGATAGACAAGTAAAAAAATGTTTTGCCGCATGTTGGACTGACGCAGTAATGCATCTTGAGAATACCACATCAAACCGTGCTGAGAGTGTACATGCCAAGCTGAAAAGGTATCTTTTTCATCCCTTGAAAATTTTGATAATAGTTGGGCAAAGATAAATGCATTGTTGGAGTTGCAGCACACTGAGATAAAGGCTTCTTTTGAGAAGAATATTAATGTTATATTACACAACTTTAAGCCATCCCAGTTCAAACTTTTACATGGCTTTGTTCTGTTGGGGCATTGAAAAAAATTGTAGAATAATAAAAAAGAATTAACAGTGCTGATGTGGAACGCCTAAGATTGTAAATGCTTATTGTAACGCCCCGATCCCACGGATACGGGGACGTCACTGCGACGTATATACGTAGGTCAGAACTACCCTCCCGTATATACGCTAAGCATCAGTACAGACAAGAATCAGAGTACGGAAGCAATGGTGCATTATACATTCCAACGCATGAGTATAATTACAAAGTTATCACCAGAAGTGATCCAATATTACATGAATATTACATCACTGATATGCGCAAATGCGGGAATACATGGAAATGTACATATATGAACAGTATAAAGGACTTGGAAATGTACAAGTATAAACAGAAAGGGTACTCACGAGTTTATAAAGGAAAACTCGAGAGACCCACAGGGGGGCTGGAAGGATGGAGCTCTGGATGATCGGCTGGGGATCCACGCTACCGCTGCGCCACTCTGATCCACAACAGGGAGAATCTACACGCTCCAAGCTCTAAGACCTGGACATGAGGATCCAGGGGAGTCAAATGACACTCCCCAGGCGAGTAGTACCAATACCAAGTGGCGAAGCAGGGTGAGTACAAGTATGCATATAACAAATGATATCAAGTAAGAAATACTCTGGGGACAGATAGGTTAGAGCAGATATGAACAGGTGTGGCATAATAATCATAAAACAGGAAATTCGAATAAAACCAAGGACGAGTAAATCTGATTGTATGGTTTTTAGATCACGGTTCTATGAGACTAGTACATCGAAGGAATAATCCAAACAAGGAAACCCTCATCTATATACCTTTATCTCATATCATCGTAATCTAAGCACATACAACCTGAGTTACAAGGTGGTCATAACATAATACTCATAAAACAGGAAATCCGATATAAAGTCCGGAACAAGGAATTATGGTAAGGCACATCACAGATTCATAGCCGTTTAAGTTGCAGGCTTTAGTATGCGTCCCATTCCACATACCTCTACTTACAACTTAAAGAGCCGGTTATTACGACACTTTATTATTACTCGTCTTACCCTGATATCTAGCTATGTGAACTAGCGTCCCAACGCACATAGATCCATATCCGAGTAAAACAAGGTTGTTATTGGAAACTAGCGGGGGTATCAACGAACTATGTTTACTGTGGGTCCCGTACATACCCGGGACCACGGCCCAGGATTGTTCCGTTGCATGGTAACGGAAACCAGCCGCAAGGCTAACAGGAGGGACTTATGTATGCCCTTATCATGATGGTACCAGTAATGAGGGAGCCAGCTCTCCCTCGGTCCCCTGGAGGCCCACAGGTCAGACCGGAACATGTAGTTGCACAACATTCCTAAAAGCCACTGTAAACACGAACACATATTGATATCCGCATGTTTCCCCCGACCCAATACAAGTTGGTCCTTTTTAGGATTCATTAGTTTAATTATCACTTTACGGGAATAACTGGAACAGGACATGATCAGGAAATCAGGAGTACATAAGTACTATATAGTCAGGTCACTGCATATAAAGCAGGAATACAAGTCACTGATCATGATACAGGATAATAAAGTAAAGTTCCCGTAAAGGTGATAATCACAAGTCAAGTTATCATGCTGGGTGTTAAGTGATAGCATGACAGAATGATGATATTTAATAAACAACCAAGCATATCAAAGGATTGATAATAGTCAGGTTAAGTCATGGCATAACAAAAAGGGTCTTGCCAAGTAGTGACATGCCAGGTAGTAGATGATAACCAATCAGTTGGCAAGTGATATACATGTGTTAAATAGAAACATGTAACTGACGGTCTGAGTAATAGCAAGTGGTAACATGGAAGTGACTCAAAGTCCAATGACCACGAAGGGTCGGCCACGCATGGTATACGATAAAGAAGCAAGCATATCATAAGCATGGCACAAGTAAAAAATGAAGCTACCATAATACAAGCAATTGCAGGGCGATACATGAATATGGAAATAAGAAGTGAAATACTTATCGTCCCGACGAAATGGGAAACTCAAATAGAGACGAGAGAAGAGCGAGACAACTCGCCTAAATCACCGAAAAGCCGAAAGGTCCGAAATCCACGGAACTCGGAATGCGCCATAATATATATATAAATATGTAGAGTGAAGAGGAGAGAGAAAGAGAGAAGGGAAGATGATGTTTGTCAAGAGACAAGTCAAGTAGTACCAATATGTGATGTAAGTCTAGAGGATAAGGTTCCTATTCAAGAAAGAAATCAACCATAACAGACAGCTAAAGTTAGTCGACTAGGTGGAAAGGGTAGTCGACTAATAGAGGGGTTAGTCGACTAACAGTCTGGTATAGTCGACTAAAACTGGGTTCCAGAGAGTTGGGTTCTGGTTTCAGGAAAAGTTAGTCGACTAGGATGGAAAGAGTAGTCGACTAACAGTGATTTCAAGTCGACCAACAGACACTCTAAGTCGACTAAAACTGTGTAACAGAGAGTTGGGTTTCGGATTCAGGAAAAGTTAGTCGACTAGGGTCAAGGGAGTAGTCGACTAATCGAGGTTTCTAGTCGACTAATAAATAACCTAAGTCGACTAAAACTGTGTTCTTGAAAAGGTTACGTTTCAACTAAGGGTTTCAAGTCGACTAGTCCTTAGGTCAAGTCGACTAATCGACCGGAAACAGCACACAGAACAGATTTGTGATGGTTTTGTTTGATGTCAACTAATCATGATTTGAGGACCTAAGTATACATGATATGAAAACATAATTATACTAAGAATTAATCAAATCTTGGTGAAGAAGAACACTCACCAAAAAGAGTACAAGGTGATGGAGTGATGGTGGTAGTGATGGAAGTTGATGATGAAGAAGAAGGTGGGATTAGTGGTTTGTTGTTGGTGTTGGTGAGAAGAAGTGGTGGCCGGAATTCGGGGGTCTCTCGCCGGCGTCGTGGTAGCCGGAGGCGCCGGCGGAGGTGGTGGAGGTGAAGGAGATGTTGGAGGTTTAGGGTTTTGGTGAAGAGAAGAAAGAGAAAGATGAAGTGAAAATGAATAAAGAAAGGAGAAGGAAAAGTATTTATAGGTTTTAGATTTTGTGAAGGAGGTGCAAATAATTAAAAGAGAGGGGGGTTTTTGTAAATAGGGGAGGTGAGGTGTCTCTCCTAGCCACACTTGGCTGGCCATGGAAGAGAGAGAAAAAGAGGGCATTTAATGAGGAAGTTGGTGGAAGAAAATGGAAGATTAGAGAAGGAATTGGAAGTTGTAAAAGTTTGGGGAAAACTTAGGGTGGAAGGAAAGAAAGAAAATAGGAAAAGGAAAGAAAATGGAAAAGGGAAATTATTCTCTTGGAAGAGAAAATGAAAAATAATGAAAGTGGCGGATTCCCGGGATTCGGTTGCGGATGCGGAAATCTTTCGGGAAAATACCGAAATCGTCCGAAATTCAAGTATCTCGGAACGACCGGAAATAATTATCAAAAATCAAGAATATTAATCTAAGAATTATAGTGAAATCCGTTTTAAGAAATACTTTACAGTTTTAAAACTAAAAATCCCGGAATCAGCTAGCTACCGACTCCGGTGGAATTTTCATAAATTCATAAAATCCTCAGAAAAGTATTTAGGTAGAAAATATGATTTTAAGAAATAATGTCTAAAGGAACTTTTAGAAATTCTAAACCGTTTGTAAACTAAAAATCTGGGAATCGGTCAGCAGCACTGGCCGATACCGGTTTTGAAGATATTTAATTAAATTCAGGAAAATTCCAGAAAATCATATAAAATCAAAAATATAGGAAAATAATATTTGAAACTGAAATCGGTCAAATCTAATTATCGGAAAGACCAAATCAAGTATACATTAGGATCGGGTCTTCGGTTCAGACTAGGGCTGACTCCGAGTCCACGAATCCAAATTTAAGACAAAACAATCATATAAACAATTCATAATACAAAATAAGTACAGAAGGTAAATCGAAAAAATACGATCAAAAATCTGAATACGCAACTAAGTACGTATTCCGGGAGCGGGGTGTTACACTTATTAAGAAAGACGCATGGCTTACCATGTGCACGCGAGCTGACTGAGTATGATAGAGCCAACATGCCCATCCCCTTAGATTGTATTGATGTATACTGGACCAAACTATACATTTGTCCACCAACACCCATTAATCCTGAAGTGGTAAATAATCTCGACAATCGTTTGACAGAAAAATTAGATACGATAAATCAATGTTTTTTGTGTCAAACCAATCTAAAAAGATAATGTTGCTCAAAAGATTATGAGAATTGGTGACACCTACTACTTCATCCCTTATTGAACCCGAGGTGAAGATTCGGAACATAACAAGCGTATTTCAAAGTTAGAAGCTTCAAACCCGTCGTATACCGTCTAAATTCGAGAAGGTATCATCCAGAAAAGATAGCTGTCTGACGCCCACTTCGAGAAATTTGAACCAATCAAGCACCAACTTTTTCAAAGCCAAAGGAAAAGGTATTATTTTGTATACATATCAGATTTAATACATTTTCGAATATTATTATATTGTTAGCCCCTATATCTGTAGGTTGTAATGGGGGCGTTCATCTTTAAAGTTGGATTACTTAACACCATTTTTCTGGACCAATGTGACCGTTCATTATACATATGAAGGATGTTCAAGTTGATGGAAATTGTGGATTTCGAGCGATTGTCGATATGCTTGGCTTTGGCGAGAACGGATGGTCTCAAGTGAGATGTGATCTACTTTCAGAAACGCATGTCTAGTACAGTTATATAAAAGTGTGTATGATAGTGCACAATATTTGAAGGAGATCGGACAATCACTAAATCATTTCGAGGGTGGAGCATCGTATGACCATTGCACGGTGACGCCAGAAATAAAGTGCAACCACTAAATACAATAAATAGGCTCTAACAGCGCATTGAATCTGTCTCCCTGAGTGTGCATCAGTGACATATGAAAAATTAGAACGCAGCCATTTCAATCTTACTGAGGATCCACGGACCAGCCCAACTCATCTCTTGCATCTTACTCTGACACACCAAGTAAATTAACAAGCACGTCTTTTGCATCAGTCAATCTCTAGGATCTGCTGACAGAACGACCCATCACTGTTATGCCCACAAGTGTGGAAATATCATCAAGTGTGATTGTCATTTCACCGAACAATATATGAATTGCCACCGTTTCACAAATGCAGATATCACAATACGGTTGACCCAGCAGTAGGAAATGCTTTTCAAGACCTGCAATCCACTTTGGTTGATACAGTCATCAAAGAGGCGATTTGGTGTGTTAGCGTCCCATGACCAATTACTTAGTTTTGATGAATGTGCAATGCATTAAGTGGCTCTCTCTTGAAAATTGGATTTTCATCACGTTAATATCTAATACAAAACTTGTTAAATTTCAATACAAAACTTGTTAAATTTAAAAACTTACATTACCATTCCAAATATCGGTCGCAACATGAGTTTTAGAACTCTGCAATAGTGAAATGTTTGTTGGACCATTTGAAAATGGCCCAATCAACTCCTCCAACTCATCCTCTTCTTCATCCTCTTCCTCCTCTCTATTTGAGGATCCTCCTCTACTGCGGGAATGATCAACGTCACTCCCCGTCTACGACGTCTCTCTGAAGCTGTAGGACGTCGTCTATCCGAAGAAACTGCAGTATCCATACCTGTGCCAAATAAAATTTAGGAACAGTTAGTTAATTTATATGAAATTAAGTTTTCACCAAATAACCCAACGTTATTGAACATGTTCGGTCAAATTAAGTCAAAAAATTGCCCTCTGCTCAGCTGGGGATGACCGAACAGTTGGTAATTGTCGGCAGTTGGTAGCCGAACAATCTTGAATAGATCGGTTGGGCAGCTGTTCGGTCATCTCCTACTGAACAATGAATAAATTGTTTGGCTCAGTCTTGCTGAACAGAGCTCAAACCCATCAACCAAAATTTGAATTTTCGGGAAACTAAAGCAATGTAAACATCAATTCTTTGACTTTTTGATACAATTAACACTAATTATCATACATTCATTCCAGAACCCCACGAATCAAGCAATTTCACCAAACAAAATTTCAAAATTGAATTTTTCTGAATTAGGAAAAATATAACCTCAAATCCACTGTCTGGGAGTGGCAATAATCGTCGTCGTTCACTGTTCACGACCGGCAGGAGGTGGGGAGCGAGAAACAGTCGTCCGGTGGCGATCCAGGCAACGAGCAGGGCGGGGGAGGGGGGGGGGGGGGGAGTTTAGAAATCTATTAGAGGGAGACGAAGCAGAGAAGATATTTTGGAGATTTGAAAAATAATTAAGATGTGTTGAGTTACAGGGCATGATAGAAAATAAGGAGGTGTTTTAATCAAATCTAGGGGTGCCTTAATCAAATGGGGCCTTTCTCATTTTTAGGGGTGGCAATAGTCGCTCCCCTTTGTAGATGGAGGTTTTTATTTCCTTTTTCTTTTCTTTTTTACTCTTATTCTTTTTCCTGTCATTTTGGATCATGAGGGCAAGCCAGAGTGGCAAATGCGGGGCGGGTGAAACCCAATCCATTTAATAAACGAGCTAATGCTGCAAATCTATATCCAACTCGGATTTAAATGGACCGACCTAAACTGGCTCAATTTAACCTATTTATTAATTTTAAAATGTTAATATGACTCAAACCAAAGTCAAAAAGCACATGAGGGATAAATAATATCATTATTAACATCAAAGTTTACAAATAAAATACCAACAAAACATATAAAACCTAGGGACGATTGTTGTCGTAGACGTGTTTTATGTGTTCCGGGTGGTTTATTGTTCCATGACCTTTGTTTTGAACGTCGATGAAGTTATATCCCCGCGCGCGCGGGGTTGGGGTCGATGAAGTTGTCAAGAGGTTGAAGAGGTTTGTGTTGGAGACGGTTACAGAAGAAAGGCTACGTCTGAACCAGTGCAAATTTTAAGTTCTCAAAGAGTTCTCAGAGGCCATACGGGGAAGATTTAGCAACAATGGCCTTTTGTTTTGATTCTGATAGGTTTACCATGTACTTGAAATCATCAGCCGATTTGGCTTATAGTATCGTTTGTGTGTGTGTAGAGAGAGAGAGAGAGAGAGAGAGACCTCAGCCGCCAGTTGAGAGAAACTCTCTCAGCTGTCACTTCAAAATGGTCACAAACTTACTGCAACATGGTCTCAGTCCACTGTAACATGATCGTAGTCCTAAAAAATCATATATTTTCAGTGTAATTAGGACTGCAACCTTGGTCGCAATCTTCAGAAAAAAACTGCGACCATGACAGCAGTCCTCATAAAAACATTGCAACTTAATCACAGTCCTTATATAACACTGCAACCATCGTATCAGCATACAAAATTGTGATTAAAATTCAGCCACATTGCGCCAGCTGAGAGTCTCTCTCAGCTGGCGGTCAGCTGGCGGCTGAGGTACAGATCCCTTATATATATATATATATATATATATATATATATATATATATATATATATATATATATATATATATATAGAGAGAGAGAGAGAGAGATAGACTTGTATCCTTTCAAAAGGATTTGATCCCGGATCCTTCCCACTCAAAATCAACCCTCCAACATTCGAATACAAGATCCACTCCGTTGAAGTTGATCTATACTATTTCAAGTATCTATAAACCAAAAATCAAGTGTTTTAAATACTTTTTGCCCATCCATCAAGCGACGCAAAATGGACGGCCGAAAGTAGTGAGTTGGTTAGATCTATGTCTTTAGACATACAAATTCTCGATCCGGCCATTTCATTATGATCTAAACATTTAAAAACCCCTATAAACTAATTTTTGTTAGATTTCAAATGTTCTACACCGTTAAACTAACCAACTCACTATTTAGGCCGTCCGTTTTTTCCCTACTTGATGGATGGGCAAAAAGTATTTAAAACACTTGATTTTTGGTTTATAAATACTTAAAATAGTATAGATCAACTTCAACGGAGTGGATCTTGTATTCGAATGTTGGAGGGTTGAATTTGAGTGGGAAGGATCCGGGATCAAATCCTTTTGAAAGGATACAAGTCTATATATATATATATATATATATATATATATATATATATATATATATATATATATATATATATAGAGAGAGAGAGAGAGAGAGAGAGAGAGAGAGAGAGAGAGTAGGATTATACATTTTGAAACGGTTCCAATTTTGGGTTGGAATGTGCACCGAGTCATATCACATTAGCTTAACTACTACCTTTTCTTTTTCCTCGCATGATGAAGAATTACTTCGTCACGTCCGAGCGAGGTAGTTCAGAGGTTTCACTGAGGTTTAATTGAATATTATTTTGATATTAACTTATCAGTAGATTGTGGGTGCGATGAGGGCCTGTTTGTTTCGTTGCAAAACGTCGCAAGTCGTAAGTCGTAAAATGAGAATGGAAAAATGAACTGTAGCAGAGAAAATATATTGTGTTTTACGGTGTTTGGTTGATAAAGTGGAGTGTAAATGGAAAAGTATATTGTGTTTTACGGTGTTTGGTTGATAAAGTGAAAGTGTAAATGATAAAGTATATTGTGTTTTACGGTGTTTGGTTGGTAATATAAAAGTGTAAGTGGAAAAGTTGACCACAAAATTAACTGTAGCAGTAATTTAAATATTATAAATACTATTAAATTAAATCTACTATTACAAATTAAATTGTATTAATAATTTGAGATAAAAAATTAATAATCTTAATATTTGATTTATAACAATAATATTAATAAAATATTAGTAAAATTAGTAAAATATTACTACAATATTAACTAAATAAGTAATTATAAAATTTTAAGAAAATCTAATGAAACTGAATAAAATTTTAAGGATACTAAGAAAACATAAATATTAAAAAAATCTTAAGAAAATTAATAAAATATAGTTATAATATTATAATATTATAAAATACTTAAGATTATTATAATATTAAATTTTATGATAATAATATCGTAATATTATAAAATATAAAATTAACAAAGTAAAATATAATTATAAATTTAATAATGAAATATTATTATGATATTATTATAATGAATTATTACAATATTAACATAATAAAATATTAATATAATTTAAAAGTATATTATAATATTAATAAAGTAATTATTTATATTAAGAAATAAATAAATTAAATATATAATAATTTTATTTAAAACACATTATTGTTATATTAATAAAATATTAAATTTAAATAAAATATTAAGAAAATTGGTGTAAATATTAATAAATAATAAAGTATTAAATAACAATATTAAATTATATATTAAATTAAAATAATAAAATAGTAAATATTAAAACAATCTTAAAAATAATAAAAAACTAAAAAATACCAGTATAAAATAATTCGGTAAGAAATTAAACACTATTAAAAATATTAAATATATTAAATATTTAATAATATTAAATTATATATTGATTATCAAGTAACTGCTTTGGCACTACGAATGTATTACAAGTAGAATTTACATGAACACAAAATTAACTGTAGCAGTTGCAAGTGGGAAAATTTGAGTGTAAAAGTGAGATTTATATGACCACAAATTTAACTGTAGCAACTGCAAGTGGGAAATGAGAGTTGTATTTTGCGAAATGTTTTGCAACGAAACAAACAGCTGAAAATGGAAAAGAGTTTTACGACTTACGGTTTTGCGGCATTTTGCGGGGAAACAAACAGGCCCTATTGAGAGAGAGTTGAGGGCAGGCGGCATGTTTGCAACTTGCTTAATCCTGCTAAATATTGAGAGAGGGTCGAATTCAAGACTCTTCAAATCTTGACAGCATATTCATCACAAAGTCTTTGGCTTCAGCTACATAAATTAATTTTTTTTTTTGGTCTCTCAAGGATCATTTCTTTATTAAATAAAGGGATAATGATTCCCCATATCAATTACCATAAATCACGTCATATTGCTTATCTCTAGTCATTTTGTCTACGTTAAGCTTAAAAAATAAAAATTCATAGTGATTATCTTTGAAACTGCTCGCAACCTTTAAAAAATTTATCAGCAGGTAATTCAGAAGTGAGACAAACAAACAATTTTTTCATCTTGGCAGTAACATTATCAATGAAGAGACGATTAAGTCCTTTTTTTTTTTTTTTTTGACAAATTAGGAACTAATATCATGTTTTATTAATAAAAATAGTAGTACATACGTAAGACTTGCGACCTCATATATAACCCGTGGAGTTAGCTTTTAACAGCACAGGAATTACACTATTTTTTATTCTTCTAAATGACACAAGACATGAGATTGTTCCATATACAAACCTGTAATTATCATTGCACTAGATTTATTTGTTAACAGAGAAGGAACACCAATCTAATAGAATACAAACTTATAATCTACAAGTTGTACACTGAATTATTATTTTTTTTTTTTTTTCTTTTCTCTTTCTGAGGTCATGATCCGCTGGAGAGGGAAGAAAAAGAAGTAAAAGGGGAAAAAAGGAAAATAAAATGCCAAACACAACATTTTGTCCCTGACACATATTATCCAAAATAGCTATATTGCTTCTTGTGTTGACAGATTAAGCTAGCAGTGAAAATATTACAATTTTTCAAACTATAGGTTAAAGAAATACAATATAATAATGTACAAAGGTGCATTGGCACATTCTTTGCAAGCTCCTTTTAGGTAAATTTGGGTTCATGACCTGTAGCATGCTCTTATTATTTTGAAAGTAACCAAGGGGAGCTGAGATTTACCTTGTGGGGAAAAAAAATAACCATGATTAAATCACAGCTGCCTCTATGGTCAAACAATTGGGGTATGAGAACCCCCTGCAACTTGGAATTTCTTTGAGGAAAGAATCAAATTATGTACTGAAAATCTGTGAGCTGCATTGCTGACGAACATGGGAGCTAGCGAGAAGCCGCAATCCTGAAAGATGCCAATCAATTAGGATACTCAGATATATATGTGTTTAAATTACCAAGCAAATACAAGACTGCATTAGATATGAAACACTTGGAACAAATTAGTTCACTAATCAGACTAGACTACCTCATTTGTCATGCAAAATAAAAATCGTGCAACCAAAAGTCGTCTCCAAGTTACCATCACAGCATAAAGAATCAAGACTCAAGAGGGAAGAGGACAAGATTTGCAACAGAAAAGTGCTTTTTTTGCCAGTAAGGCAGATTATAAGCCAAAAGTGTCGGGATTAAACATCTCCTGTGAGCCCAAACAGTTGATGTCGCTTTGAAGCAAATCCAAATATTCCATATCAGAATAAAGTTGCTGACACGGATCGCTGCTTGAAGTTTTATATGCCTTTCTAATTTTTCTTTCCGGATTTTGGAGAAGGCTTGCTAGTTCTCTCTGCTTCTCACACCCTTAAAAGTTTGTGTGGGTGTGTGTGGGTGTGGTGTGGAAAACGTGCCAGCCACAGAACTACTACATATTCACACACTTTTTCACATTTTAAATTGACTTTCATTGACAAGAAAATCATGTAAAATAACTCTTTTGAAGGCATATTGATTGAAGCTTGCAGTGATGAAAGACAAGGTCAAGATCCCTGATCATGCATAACTACTAACATCAAAGCGTAGGGCTAGTCAAAATCTAATTTCTCAAGTTATCCAACTGCTGAGATGCTACACTAAACAACAAAAATGGAATACAAGATCAGCAAAATGTTACAAGAAAAAAGATCGATTGGCCGACTAAAAAATAACCAAAAAAAAATCTCTCCGACAAATCTAAGGGAAATCCTGTAATAAAATATGATTCACTAACCATGAATTGGCTAAAATTATGAAAGAATATTCTATACACATGCTCATAATAGTTACGTCAAATAACCTCAATTAATCAAATGCACTCTGGGCAAAAGATCACAGGACTTGATATCTATTATGGTATCCAAGTATAAGAGACCATAAAATGGGAAAGGAATTTGAAAACGAATGAATATAAAAAGAGATAACTACACGGGATCAAAAAAACAAGACACATTATTAGAGAAGGACAGAAAGGATCTTGTTTTCAGCCTTTGGCAATGACTTGATTGCTCTTTGATTATTAATCATTTGCTTGCTTCACACAGACGGGCACAAAGCAACTCAATAAGGAAATGTCGTAATACACCCTGACAGTTAAAATGCAGGGGAAACTAAACAAATCTCAGAATGCAACACATTGCAATAAGAGCTTTCTGAAGCATTAAGATCAAACAGCATGAATAATGTAGTTCCTTATGTTTAAGCACATATTTGAGATAACATCAAGATGATAGTTGAATTCAGAAAGAAAACTTGAACATTCTTAACGTCAAATAGAAATTTGAGCAAGTTAATCTAGCAGTTGGACAGCACCCAGATACAACCTAGCCCTGACAACATAGTTCATAATCACACAAGAAGGAAAATAAAATAATGTACATGATATAAACAATTAAATAAATGAAGATATATACCAGAAATACAACAAACTATATTGCATACAAATTTTCAAAATTTTAGACACAGAACATAAAAAAGTGTGATGAGATAGTGTAGCATTTATTTCAACCGCTCCAAACAGTTGATTACCTGACTTGCAGATTTTTATCCACTGAAGTTTTCTGTCAGGGGTGACGTTAATCTCTCAGGTCAGTTAAGATCAGAAATTGCGCAAACCTATTTATGTCTGGCATCCTACCCATGTTATTAGATGGGTCAAGTTACGTAACCTGAAGAAGAACCAACAATAAATGTTCACTCTAACCCAACCCGACCGACCAAGTCGGGCCAGATCTGGTAGGACAGGCAAGGTCTTTTGAGTAAAAACTCAATACATTCAGAACTCGTCTGGCCTAATACCCATGTTATTGCACGAGTCAGGTTCCCTTATCTGAACAAGACCAACCATGCAGGTTACCTTGACACCACCTGACCCACTAACCAAATAGGTTGAATCAAATTCGGTAGAAAGGGGTGGTCTCTTGAGTAAGAACTTGGTCATTCAGAACTCACCCAGGTGAAACATCAGACATTTAAATTCCGAGCAGACACTCCTATCATATCATTAAAAGGATAATAATAAAGTAAAAATAAAAATCAATCCAGATTTTAAGAACAGAAAGAACATGCATTCAAAAAGGAAGTCATTAAATTGAGCAAGTTCTTTGGCTGAGTCACTGAAAGAAGGGAAAAAATGTCGAGAAAAGAGAAAAGAGCTGAAACACGTGTCTCCGTGTGTGCGTGCGCGCGCACGTGTGTGTGCGTGTGCGTGTGTGTGTGTGTGTGTGTGTGAGAGAGAGAGAGAGAGAGAGAGAGAGAGAGAGAGAGTGCCCTCGCCATGTAGTGAAGAAGCATAGAGGGGATGAGAACTCTCGGGATGCACTGCACTAGGAAACACATCATCTTAAAATAATGGAAGAGCAATCCTCTTCATTTTACTTGGTTAAGGGAGAAGTTTCTTGTTTGAGAATTGGACTGTGGGATGCATTCAGATTTTGGCAGATGAAAACAAGGCCATGGGTTTCTATTGAACAGGCCATCTGGGTCAAGGGTCATTCAAGGACCGAATTAGTTTATTAAATAGGTTAGTTGAGTCGACCTGCTAATACCTCAATCTGAATAAGGCACAATACAAACCTAATAAGGTTTGGCCAAGTTCACTTGTAAGGTCAGAATTGCCACCCCAAATAATGTAGCTATAGATGTGCTAGATTGGCAATAAATGGTTCTCTATCAATTAATAGAGAGTTTCAAAACTGCAAAGGATCTTTCATTAATTTATCCATCAAAAAGAAAATTTGTGCCCAAATGACAGAATACCAGAAGTTGGGTTTGGTTTTGCCCTTCAGTTCAAGGCGAGATTTATGTCGCTGGAAAATTACAATGTACACTAATTTCACATAAATTCAAATTTTGGATTGTAAATAACAAATTCGGATATTATTCAGCATTTGGCAATTGCTGGGCAATACAAAATATGCAGCAAACTAAGCACACCTCCAGTTGAAGAAGCCAGCCTAATGTGCACGAGATCATATGATTGTAAACACATGCCACCAATGACACTTAGACTAAAATAAATATAAGAATTAACATCTGTTTCAAACATTCAAAGCAAATTGCAAGATAAAAATGGTGTTTGATGAACGTCTTATCATTAACCATATAGAAAGTTAGAAACTAGTAACTTCTTCGAATGACGATGGATAAGATTGTTTAAGACAATTTAGGCATTGACAACTACTGAAGAATGATGAAAAGAACAGTGAAGGCATCCATAACTTACTGAAGAACTGTCCCAAATAACACTAGCAAGCAATGCATGCCGAGAACTGTCTCAAATAATACTAGCAAGCAATGCATGCAATAGAACCCAATATACAATAACACCAAGTCGCAGACTTGGTTGCCTCATTAGCAGTCTTTCAGCTGATACCCTGATTAATAAACAAAAAAGCAAGAAGTTATGAGAGAAGACTCATGAAAATCTTTACAAACTGTAGAATTATGGAACCATGCTTACCATATTCCATCAACTCTGTCTGCTATAGGTCGAGTAACTCTTGGGACAAGACGAGACATAGTAAGTGATTTGAAACCATGAGCTATAAAAGGACAAGACAATAAATCCAATTTAGTGATTATTTCACTAAAGGCAAATATGAGATCGGATGCCAGCAATGAAGAAGATAGTAGATATAAGCTTGCCTTTGTCATCATCCTCATCATCCAATATGCTGTCATCCTTTTCATATCTACAGCTATAGCAATTTGATCATTGTTGACTTTGCGTCCACCACGTATATGAGTCACAGCTGGAGCAGAGGATACTTTGTTTCTCTGTACCTGAAAAGACACTCATCGGTCATCAAAAAGTTCACATCAATTTAAAATGCATTTGACAACAGTATTGACAGTTTGTTTTCCTAAAGCTCATTTTTCTCTCCCTTTGATAAATTAATCCGTGCCCTTTGCCTTAGAATAAAGAAATGCTCCACACACATATCAACAAAACAGTATACAATGTTGCAATGTTTGATAAAACAATAAAATTACTTTTGATGAATATCAAGGATCATTCGTGCAAAAATTTACTTCTCAGAGACTTATGATATGATGTCACAACTTCAATAAAATATGAAGACTACCAATATTTCATTCAGCAAATGCACCTACACTACTCAAACAAATATGGTCTGAACATCTCACCCATACAGATCATAACACTTAACAGCAGACCGTCAACATTCAAGTAACTACTCACAAAAGATATTAAACGTAAGCAAAAATTAAGTTGACAAAGTCTGGAGTTTGTTAGTGTAAGTGGACGTTGGCTTACCATTTGCTCAATCTCTACATGCTCATGGGATTTTGAACTAGATGGTTGAACAGAATCTCTCTCTCCTTGAAATAGCTCTTTCTGAATCTCCTTATCATGCATAGACTCATGAACTTCAGTTTTACGTTGTAGCTCTTCCACTCGACCTCTTTCAATTTGCAGCAACACATCTTTACTTTGAGCTGTTACTCTTAAATCTTCTAATTCATTCATAATAGATACTAATTTATTGTCCAGGATGTCAACATATGCATGAATCTGACTGCAGTTCTCATCATTGGCATGTATTTCAGGTTCCCCAAAACGTGAAACTATCATTCCATCCGTGTTAACACTTCATTTATCTCAGACAGATACTTCTTGGTAGTCTCCTGTGAGGCCAGGTCATTATTGGTGCATCTAGTTACTTCTTGACGCAAGAATGAGATCTCTGAATCCCTCTCTTGTAATTGAGATTCAAGGCTTTCTATCTCTTTAAGGAGACTCTCTGACAGGTTGTGCAACTCATCAAACTTGGTGAAAGTTGTTGAAAGCTTTGCCAAAGCCTTTGCCCTCGAAGCTTCAAGATTCTCCAATTCTAGCATCTTTTCTTGAACTATATCCTCCAGTTCCTTGTTCCTGTTCTCCACAGCTTCCATCTTCGACTCTTCTTCATCAAGTGCTTGCATGAGGCCACACTTGAGGCCCTCAATTTCTGCAAAAAGAAACAAATTTACAAGTACATATCAGAAAGAATACACATGCCTCAGTCAGATCATACGAGTGTAAGTGTCTACATCATTAGAAGTGATAAACAAAATTAAAACCAAGATATATGCTCAAATAAATAACCTTGGTCTTTAGCTGCTAGCGAATCAGTTAAAGATTTGACTCTGTCTTGCAACTCTTGCGATGAAGCCTCACAATCTTTCAGCTTGCTGATTCTCAATTCTAGTAATTGCTTATCATTCTCCATCTCAGCTAACTTCTTCTCCAAACTAAAAACATGTGCCCTTGCCGAATCAGCATCTGTCCAAGATCTCTTTGCAACAGCTTCCGCATCCCTTATCTGTGATACAAGCTCTTCACTAATCCTCTTCACTTCAATATCCTTTTCCTGAAGTTCTCTCTGCAAATCCAATATTGTGGCCTTCAATTGCCTTTGGTTACCCTCTGCTGTATTACTAATATTGGTTGAACTCTGAATGGCCGATAACAAAGAATCAGCGATCACCCTGACAGAATGCTCTGTAAAAGGAACAATATGTCCATCAGCATGTTCTTTTGCATCAAGGTAACCCGGCAATGTCATGGCCCTACTGGATTTTTCAGAAACATGAGCTTCAGGAGCAAAGCTGCTTCCAACTGTTTGAGCTTTTCTGTTCTCAATCTCCGCAACAGAATAACTACATGCTTCATAAAGAAGAGAGATTTTTGTGCACTGAACAAATTTCAGTCTCCTTCTCCTTCATCGCCAATTCAAGGCTAGTTAGCTCTCTCTTGAGTGATTCTGAATATTCCTTCTGAGAAGCAAATTTCTCTTTACAGTCTCCAAGATTTCTGATAAGTAGTTTCTTGTTGGTGAATAGAAAGACATGTTGATGTACTTTTTCTTTCAGATCATCATATTCCCTATACATTCATGAAGGTTATAACAAGCATGAGCAAGATGTTCCGCTATCAATCCATCACCAATTTGAGAATCAATCTTAAGTTGCCAGAAATCACCAACATCATGGGGATTATCCTGACAAAAAGAAAGAAACACACCCAAGCATTGAATTAAAGCTAAAAGATAAAAATGACATTGATAATTATCAATTAAGGCTTCCGTCTATACTAGTTTCAATTTTTTTGGGGGAAGCAGAACTTAATATTTATGACTTGGAGTTCAAATGCACTGTTGTTCTAAATTTTTAAAAATTTATACTATAGAACATTTTGAATATTGCTTCATCAACCAAAACCAGTAATAAGCTAAAACTGAAAGTCATAGTGCAATTGAAATGTCAGTTTGGACAAGGACCAAAGCAGGTACAGAAAGGGACTTTTGAAAGCATGATTTAGAAAGGAAAAATTAAGTTTTATAGTACAAGTAAAAAGGAAAACAATCACATAACTGATTCTACAGCTGAACCATAGAACAGTGCAGATAAGTAAAATTTACCTCACTTATTGGATTAATATGAAGAAGGTTACTTGATCCAAGAACAGGTCGGTCTGTGACATTTTCACCACTCGTCTGTTTCAAGATAGATTCCAAAAGGACTGCATATATGAGAAGAGACCCACATCCTTTGTGAAAACATCAGAAAGAAGACTAGAAAACCCAATGCAGCCCTTCCTTAGTTGAGCAATACCAGACTTCAACTCCAACAAATTGTCAATATGCTTCTTTCTTTCCTCAGAATGAACTTGCATCAACTGTTCATGCTTCTGTCTATAGCTTTCAGCAATTGCGGTTTCTGCCTTTCCCAGATCCTCCTGGAGGATGTCAACTCTATCCTGTACTTCATTCAACTCCACTAATAACAACTCCGCTGCCTGTTTAGATCTCTTTGCCTCGTGTTCAGAAGAAACCACTGCTGAATGCAGCTGATGATTGACTCTTCCAATTTCTTCCAACTTATGGACAGGATCAGTAATATTTACTTCAGTGCCAATATCAATGGAATGTACAATAGTCAACAATCTACTCAATTTCTGGCTATATTCTTCCAAGTTTTGATTACTCTGTGCCAATTGATTCATCAATAAAGATTTCTCTGATTCTAAAGCTTCTATTCGCTGGTTATGCTCAACCTTTAAGCGTTCCACCATAGTATTCATCTCTTCAATGGTCTGTTTCAGGGCATCTCTCTGTTGCACTAACCCCTTTCCTTTTCTAACAGCTACATTTAGCTTCTCTCTCGCCGCTGCAGATTTCTGCTCCTCCTGAGTTAGTTTTTCTTGCAAAGCATCCCTATGTTTACCCACTGCCTCTAATTCCAACACTAAAGACTGATACTTCTCTATGTCATGGGTCCTCTCCTCTTGCAACAAATTCATATGTCTAGTTATTTCCTCTATTTCCAATGCCAAGGAATGACACTTTTCCATGGCTGCATCTCGCTCCTCCTTAACTGAAACCAGACTCCGGGATGTCTCGTCAAGCTCCAACCTCAGACCAAATAACTCCTGATCTTTGTCATGCAGAACATCTCCTGATGACTGTTTATCAAGAGAGAAGTTGCTTTCCTCTGAGCAAGCCTCCCTAGAACCAAGCATATGCTTGGGTTTGTCTAAAGAGATAATTGTATAATTATCAATAAGCTTCCTTACTAATGGTTCCAAAGATGCAATGCCACTTCCCTCAGGCACAGTCTCAAACTTATCACTATCTGGCAATGCATTGAGAACCAAGTCATGTAGTTTTCGCATCTCATTTTCAATATCACGATGACCCTTATCCTCAACTTTTTCAACCAACTTTTCCTGCAAGTTAGCTAGTTCTCTTTGCAAATTCTCTCTCTCAACTTCATCATGTTCAGCCTTCTCAGAGAGTGCAAGATATTGGAACCTCAGTTTATCCAGGCTTTCAGAAAAGAAATCTTTTTCAGATTTAACAGTGACAACCTCAGCACTGAGTTCAGAAATTTTCTTGTGAGACTCCTCCAGGTCAACTATGAGCATGTCAGAAGAAACCTCAAGGTTCTCAATTTTCAGCTGCAAAGCATCTCTCTCCTGCTGGATCTCAAAAAGTGCTCTTCCTAAGCTTTCGATCCTATCCTCTGGTTCCAATGTTCTCAAATGAGAAGGCAAGTCAATTCTGTCCAGCATTTCTTCCCACTTATGTACAAGGCTATTCCTCTCCAGCAAAGACTGTTCCAACATGTCATTGTGCTCAGCCAAGCCATAGAACTTACTTTGAAGCTCCTCATATTTTCTTTTCAATTCATCTAACTCTTGACTTGAACTTGGCTGTATGTCATCTTTCCAGGGATCCATAACCACAAACCCTGCATCAGAATGTGAGCGCCCCTCAGAGCTTTTATGATCCCATTCAGCCACCGCAAAAGAAGAGTTACCAGCAGCCATTCTGGAGAGCAATTCAATTTTCTCTACTATGTCCTTTGAGTGGAAATGCTCTGGCAGATCTAAGTCTTCCAAGACTTCTTCAATTCTCTGAAGAACAGAATCTTTAAGGAGAAAAGAGTCCCTTAGTGCTGTTGCAGAATCTCGAATATAAGAGAGCTCGGATTCTAAAGCTTCAACACGATCCACTTCTGAACAGGACTTGAGTTTTTCCTCAACTTCATGAAGCAATGTCTCTTTTGACTGCAACTCCTGCATGCATTTTTCAAGCTCACTAGACTTTTCCATCAGAGATTGCTTAAGGCTATCTCGCTGCACAATTAGACCTTTGCCTTTTGCAACAGCTATGCTAAGCTTCTCCCTAACAGAAGAAAGTCTCTGCTCAGACTGCTCAAGCTCAGATACTTTCAAGTTCAATTCAGAACGAGATGCTTCCAGAGCCTCTTCCATCCTACTCAGGCCCTCCTTGAGAATTTGAATTTCAGTTTCCTGTTGAAGATTTGAGGCACTCAATAACCGTAGTTTCTCTTTCAACTCACTCACTCTAGGTACAAACTCTTGGCTAAGCAAGGTATGTAAGGGCAAGGACCAGTTATCAGCTGAAATTCCGGGAACAATGTCAACTTCCCGTAGGTAAATCTTTGAAGAGCTAATCTGCTCAATAGCCTCCTCGTGTTTTTGAAGATGGAAATCAACCAATGCTGCAAGATGTAACAACGTAGACTTGCAGAAGTCACTATCCACGTTGTCAGAATTCACTAACATAGAGACAGCATCAAAATCCTTACTTAATTCATGATTTTCCAACTTTTGGACCAAAGAAAGGACACAGTTGCTCACTTCTTCAAACACTTTACCTTTATTCATCAAAATCAATTCAAGCCCTTCTTTTGTATTACATTCATCTTCCAACTTCTTGACCAAAACATCACATCTCATGTTCAGCTCTTCAATTTCATTGTTTCTGTTCAGCATTCCATCTTGAAGCTCATTATTTGTAGATAAGAGGCGGTGACGCTCATCTATTAACTTCTGCAATTGTCCAATAAGCATATCAAAGTTTCCAGGTAGAAGCTGTAGGAATTCATCAGTTTTCACATCCATCAAAGCATCTTCCCAATATGAATCATAAACATATTCCCCAAGGTTGCTGTACATTTTCTTCAGTAGATCAAAAGCCAACTCATTCCTTCCTTGCATGTCCGTAAATGATTCATTTAATTTCTCAAATGAAGTCTGGAGTGCGTTATGATTAAGATGTGCAGCTTCAAGTTTCTCATGCAGACTCCTAATTGCTATTACAGCAGCATCTACAGAAGCCATAACATGAGCACCAGCATCCAATCCATCATCCACCTGTAGTCCAGTGGAAGTATTGAGCTTCTCAACTGCATTGATAATAACATCCCTAATAGAATCCTCTTCCTGCTTAAAAATGAATACCCTGTCAATCACTTCCTTCTGCAACATCTCTACTTGACTTGATAGCCTAGCAGTCTCTTCATTTGCATTTTGCTGCATTTCATCCATATGATTCTGTAGATTAACTATGTGGGATTTGTAGTCAGACAACTTCTCGACAAGCTCGTCAATCCTTTCTTGAAGGAGGCTACTTTGATGGTTTTGCGTTTCAGACTCCATGCAGAAATTATTTGTATATTCTCTGCTATTTTGTTCTTTAGTTAAATGTATTTCAGCATTTCCCAGTTCCAAGTTCATCTTCTTCAGTACATCTCTGAGAATGCGTGTTTGCTCCTTTGTTAATGTATATGAATCTTCAGCACTTCCTCCCTCAATCAAAATTGGCATCTCATCTGAAACATTCTCTGCAAGATGTGATTTTGACTCAAAAGCTTGAATTATTTTTGATATTCCAGGTGCTGCTACTCTTCCACCCGACCTACTTAAAGACAAGGTGTGAGAGTGCATGCCATCAACTGACTTCTCAAGATTATCCAATATATTATTGGCCTCTTCCAAGTGTTGCTTCAGAGCTCCAAATAAAATAGAGTCGCCACACTCATCATTGTTCTGATGAAAAGGCAACCTCTGATTACCAGATACTTTGGCCTCAAAAGGTAACTCCAGGTGCCTCCCACTTAGCTCCTTTATTGTTGCTTTGTGTACATCTAAACTGCTAGCAAGGGACAAGTTTTCCTCAGCAAGTTGCTCAAAGCATGCCCGGCATCTCTAAGGTTGCTCTGAAGCTCTACTTGCTTATCAAGTGCGCCAATTAACTGTTCCTTCTGATCCAATATCTCAGAAAATAGCTTCTTATTCTCACTAGAAAAGAACTCTTTCTCCTTCAAGATCTCCTTCCTTGCATCTTTTTCAGAAAATAGGTTTTCTGTCAAGTCCAATTTTTCCTTCTGTAATGTTTCTATTAAGATTCTGCAGTCAGCTAATTGTTCCAAGCATGGGACAACCCTTCTTGGTACTCTTCCAGCCTATTCTGCAACTCTCCTGCCCTGATCTTGAGTTCCTCCATTTCCCCTTCCATGGATAGACATCGAGCCTCAAGTTCCTCCTTTGCAATAGCCATAGTTTGAAAGCCATACCTGCACTGATCAAGTTCTTTAGTTACCATTGTGTTGCTATCCTGAGCTTCCTCCAACAAATCTCTGAGTTTTGACACTTCATCAAAAGTGTGCCGCTGATACTCTTCATTTAGTGCAATCTGCGCATCTAGCTGCAACTGGACAGCATCCTTCTCAATAGTTGTTATGTAAAGAAGTTGTCTAATACTGTCAACTTCACAATTAGAGCCACCCAATTGAGAATATTCTTTGTTAGTCCCTCAGCCATCTCCCCAAATGATATAACCCCTTCAGGAAGCTTCTCCAAAGACTCTACTATAGAATCCTCCACAAAAGATTGTAGCACACTCCCTTCTGTAGCTCTTCCTTCCTCTCCTGCCGCAGCAATAACAGCACCAGCTTCCCCCTCTATGGCTTGAACATCCCGGTTAAAATAAGCTACAGTTTCCTGATTCGCTTCAATATGGGAAGTCTTTTCAGGCTCATCCAAAAGACTAGTGTTTTCCTCGTGAAGCTCGCCAGGGACAGAAGACCAATTCGCCTCTCGATTTCTTCAGGCTGTAGTATATATTCTTTATTATTTCTTCTTCCCCGATCCTCATCAGTTACAACAGCAGCATCTCCCTGTTCAAGGACTGGAATAGCTTGGGATGAAGATGATATAGTTTCCAAAGTTTCTTCAACAGCAGTACTCTGAGGCCTATAAGAAGGATCTGTGTCCTCATCCGCAAGTACTTTATTAGGAACTGAAGACCCAGCTTCCTCTTGAGTTCTTCCAGATTCCAGCATAGTTTTTTCATCATTTCTTCTCTCCCCTTCCTCATCAGCCACAAGAGTACCAGCTTCCCCTTGAGCAGCCATAAAATTATGAGACAAAGGCGATCCTGCTGAACTTTCTTCAAGAGTATTAGTCTCCTTGGCTATCTCAGAAATATCTGTGCCTGCCATCTTAATTTCTACAGACAATGTAGAAGATCTACTTTCCTGTTCAGTCCTCCCATCTCCAGAAATGGGATGGACAGGAATTTCTTCAGTATTTTTTCTTTCCCCTTCAGCAGCGACTACAACAACACCACCTTTACCGTTACTAGACAAAATATCCCAGGATGAAGACAGTAACTCCAAATTTTCTTCAGGAGAAGTGTTCTCCTCAGTCGTATCAGGAAGATTAGAACCAGCCTCCTGGAGTCCTTCAGTCAGATATGAAGACTGCGGGGCGGCAACTTCAGCAAGTACTGTAGTTTCCTCATTCATCCCACCTCTTACATTGTGCTCCCCCAGTGAAATTTGCCTCTTGTCCCTTTCATTCGCCGCATCATTAGAAACAGAAGAACTTCCTGCACCCTCGCCATTCACTTCAGATGCAAAAGAGGACCCATCCATCTCTTGGACCGCTTCAGGTCCAGAACTAGAAACAGCAGTGATATCTTCAATTGTCTTCTCAGAATATGGAGCCGTCTCATAAATATTTATATCGGAGTCATCCCTTCTATCCTCCAACATCTCGCCATTGTATTCTTGAGACCCGGAATGGTTAGCTTCCTGCATTGCCCCTACCCAGCATCAAATGAGAATTAAATTATAAATCAAACCCACAACATTCTGCCCTCCAATCCACCTTCGAAAGCCACAACTTAATAGAATCTCACAGCAAAAATTCCTTTACCTGATGATCTAAAGAAACGCTAGGAAGCTCTGCTTGTTCCATTTCGGCAGCAGAGGTTACTGATGGATAATCCACAGGCTCCGTGGTCACTGAAGGATCCGATTGATCTGTGTTTGGCCCATCAGTATCAACGGCTGGCTGAGGCTCAGGCAGTTTTGATGGCTCCTCAGGATCACCATTATTATCAGGTTTGCTGGCCTTGCCTGAGAATTTCCCATGGCTACTGCTGCTACCCTTCTGATCCTTCGTCTTCCTGAACTGCTGGAGCTGGAATTACACATAAAATGGTTTTAATTAAGATGTTAAATTCCACAGAAACTAGAAGTAAATTCCGTCTTAATTCGGGAAGTTTGCAGCAGGGAACAAATTTTAAAATTTAATATTTAAAAAGAATCAACTATTAGTCGAGATTGTCTTTATGGGGGTTTAACAAGAAATGTTTCAATTAGAAATATTGTTTTCACACTTTCTGTTGGTAAAGATGAAATTTCTAGTACTGATTGTATTTAGCAATTATTGCAATAAAAAAAATTTCTTTGTCACGAAAAGTCAGCTACATTTTATAGGTTTCAAATGTATTCAACTTTTGATGCCTATCTAGGTATTCAACTTAAAATTTGCAGTATCATGTAGTCAATTAATAGACACAACTTAAACGAATACAAAAATAAAAGGCTTCCACATCTTACATTTCTCGAGACAAAAGAAAATAGCTACAAAATCTCTCTAAATGCTAAACATACAATGCAAATTTTAAGCATTAGCAAGCTAAACAACAACCCTAGCCTGATGAAGAATAAGCAGTACGGTCCATCCGAATCCCGGAAAATTATGCAAAAATCAGGAAAAACAATGAGAAAATAAGCCCAATTTCAGAGGTCAATTAAGATAAATCGAAAATTTTCAAGAAACCTATTTGAATCCAAGAAAAGAAAAAAGAGACATTCTGTCTCGATAACGAGAAAATGGGGGAACCCCCCAAAATCACAAAATAAGCTCCAATCAGATATCATTAGCAATTCAAGAGGAAACAACACCTTCTTTCGGCCAGCAGCGAGCAGATCGGTCCTGCTCTTGTTCTTATCCATCGGAACGCCTCCCGGCTCAGATCTATCCAATCGGGCAAGAATATCAACGCAGCCCTGCAGCATCAACAACGACCGATCAAACCGTTAATTCCAACCCAAAAACCAAAAACCCTTTGGATCAGAAACAGAAAACGTCGACCGCACCTTGATCTAGAGATACAGAGAAATTAGGGTTTTCTTTCTTTCTTTTTTTTGAAGACACAGTTTGTTGTTGTTGTTAGCGGCGGGTGGCGTCGTCGACTGTACTCGTCTCGTTGGTTGCTTCAAATTGGAGCCTTTTGTTTTCTTTCTTATTTCTTCAGATCCGATCGACGACTTTGTTTCGTGACGGTAAAAATATTTCGCTCGTGTTTCTCTCGATCGAGCGAAGGGAATGAAGACGCGGGTAATGTAACTCATTTGGGTGGGCCGATATAAAATGGGCCCAAAAAGACTCTTAAATCTCGAAACGTGGCCCTGTCAGTTAAAGATCCATCAGGTTTTATTGAAGGGCATGGTTGAATTTATTTTGAGAAAACAGCAGTGGGGCCCACTTGAGGGCTTTTCCGTGGAAAGCACCAGCGCGGGCCACATGAACAGTGCCTTTTCAGCGGTTTTCAAAGCCCCCAGCTTCCAAAACTTGTGTCTCACAAATTGGGTGCCCCATCAAAATTTGATGGCCCCAACAAGGAGATTTCGTTTTTGTTTTTTAAGTTAATCAAATAAAAAATTTGAACAGCAAATTTTCCTACCCTTTTTCAGGGTAACAAACAAGTCCGAAGGGACAATACTGATACGTTATTGTGTGATTATATGTTGTTCTCGCGAAGATTGAGTGTTCTGATGTTCAGATGCAGCTTCAGGAGTGAGAATATACTCTTTAAAGAAGTCTTGTTTTATAAGCTCATGTACTTCCGGAGGGCCCAACAATAGATGGTCTGGTGTCCCTTGCCTTCGTGATAGAAGCAATGTTCCTCCGACCCGAGGAGCGAAGGAATGTGCTGGAGTGGTTTCGGGCACCTGACCCATAATTGATCTTTGATAGTGTTGAACTTCAACGGAGTGAAGCATTTCATCAATCTGTCGCTTCGGAGCGAACTCAAGGAGAGGATCGGGAGTGCTTGCTTCTTGTAAGTGGGCTATCCCTGATGTCGGTCTTGAGCGTGGTTGGTAGCTTCGTGAGGAGACTTCGACTTCCCTCTACCATCGCCCGACTTCACAAAATGATTAGAGAAAGCCTTCATCGTCTCTTCAAGCTGGATGTAACGCTGAGCTCAGGAAAGGACCTCGCTAATATTGGAGACGTTGTGCTTCAGGAGGTGTTTGTACAGGGAGTGAGCAACTTGCAGCACACTGATAAATGCGATGGCGGCAACTTTCTCACTACAATTGGAAGCTTTGGTGAGTCGGTTTTGAAAGAAGTTGATATATGATTTGAGGCTATCTCCTTGTCTCATTCTGACGGAGAGAATGTGGTGGCTTCTTTTTGGCCTCTTGGCGGAGAGACGTACTTGGTGAAGAATGCCCAGTCACCTCAGTGAAATTATGGAGAGAGCAAGGTGGCAGCGAGTAAGGCCAGTCTGAGGCCACACCTTTTAGGCTGGCAGAAAAAGTAGATCACTATCTTGTTCTGAAAGTGACAGATATATTATACCAGATCACTTATTTGAGTAGTAATCGAATGTCGAAGTGGAGAATTTCTTTGGGAACTCGTTCTTCTAGATCTCTTTGGAGAGGGGAGACTCGTAGATCTTGTTAGTTGGAGTCAATTGATCCAGTATCCTGGCCTCCTCGATCCGCTTCTAGATCAGTTCGTCGAGAGTGCGGAGATTGGGAGAACTGTTGTTCTCGGGATTGCCCTCCACTTGCACTGGGTTGTTCTACAGGGACTGCGACTTGGGTCAGGAGCTGTTAGTTGAGCAGTTTCAACTTCTCTTGCTTTTGGAGGATGTTCTCGCGATCGAGATCCATCTGTTTTCATTCGTGGTCTGGATGCGCCTGTTTCTCCTTCATCTGTTCTTTCATCTTATAGAGCGTCTGAAAGAGTTGGTCTCCGCGTTGCTGTAAGGGTTGTATGCTGGCGACTCGCTCTTATGGCGATGGGAGCATGTGTCCTGGTGATATGCGGTTGATCGCCGGTTAGTGGAGGAACTATGCCCCATCGGTTTCGTTTGCCTTACCTTTGGAAGTTGCGTCTTTTATAACTTGTTTCTCGGGCCCATCGTTGACGTAGAAGAGGATTTTTTATGAAGTTTTTTGATTTTAAGGGATATATCTTGAGTGCAGGGACTTAAATCTCAACGAAAGTACCAATTTGTGGTGGAGATTTTTCAATTCGATTGATCGAACGGTCAATCTCGCATCACAAATGAGGAGGGTCTATCTAAATCAAGGGTGAAACTTTAGATTTCAAAACAGTAAATAAGCGAAGACAAAAGATTTTTAAGTGAAAACCCAAATTAAGAAAAACTACTAGGTGGAGAGAGAATTCATTATATTTTCTCGAGATTACAATGAACTCTGTAGAGTATTTCTGTATTTACACTTTCTTTTTTCCTAGCCCCTTTCCTCCATGGATCTATAGGTGTATAAGTACTCTGTAGCGTTGTAATTGATGGTGCGAATTTCTCGGATCTGCACGATTTGCATGTTGGGATCTTTTCATAACCGCTCAGATTGTTGTGCTTTATTGTTGTGATTGACATGCCGAGATATCTGTCATTATGCATAACTGCCCCCAATAAAATAGGGGAGTATTTAGAATGTGGAGATATTGTGGTTGTATAACTACCTTTGCGATCCGGGAAACCCTGCTGCTGAGCTGTGTCCAATAGAAGTGGAAATCTCCACGAAGAGCCTATGTCATAGAGACCGGGGAGAGATCTGGTAGTTACAGATATTGGAGAAGGAAAGGCCCGAGGTGCTCTCCTCAGGGTCGAATGTGAGCTCGAGACAAGATCTGAGGTTCTCTCGTCAAGGCTGAATGTGAGCTCGAGTGAGGCCCGTGGCTCTCTCCTCGGGGTTGAATGTGAGCTAATTAGTGTCTCAAGTTCGTTGTCCACTTGTGACAATCCTGATGCGAAAAGATACGTGTCACGATCTTAGAGAGTGACCAGATTCTGACGGCTACAGATACAAAATTCATTGAAACAAAAAAGGACATTGATGCACAGCCCAGTTTGGATCCATTGTCAAATCTAGCAAAAGTATTTGGACCTTAGGTTGCTCAACAACCTAAAATAAAGAATGAATTAATTATCAATCATGCCTTTTCGTTCTCTATCCAAATCCAAACCAAAGCCTCGGGCTAATTTTTAATGCCTCATGGAAATGTGACAATGACTGTTGAATCATTCTCAACCATTTTCTAACTTTGGAATGAAACATGGTGTCCTTTAAATTTAATCAAATTGTCCTCTCATTTTGATTGGAGCTCCCCACCACCCTAACGGTCCATCCAACCAACAAAGCACTTGGAGTTCTAAGTTCAAAAAATTGGAGGGGCAATTGAGTAAGAAACTAGGCAGTCTACCTTTAGCCAAATTCTCTTTTCAAACTGAGAATCACAGGGGAACAAATTCGGACCGGTCCACTTGACGACATCAGAAAATGAAATGTCCGCACACGAGGAGATTCGAATTTGAAATCGTGGAGAGGTTAGAGCTCTAACCGACCCAAGCCTACGAACGGAACACTCGCGGGGGGACACCAAATTCTCTTAGTTGACTGTATATAAAGGACATATATTTATTTTATTTTTTACAATATAGGTCAAAACCTGGTGTAAATAAGATTTAAACCTCACGCCTCTTACCAGTTGCAGTACATAGAGGATCTCAGAGGGCGGGAAAAAAATAGTGAAAACACAAATTTTTTACTTTCAGAATTGGAATCAACCAGCATCATTGATTTCAAGTGGTATACACTATAATGACAGTTACCCAAAAATGTCTCTTTTTTCAATATATTCTCTTTTCACATAGTCATAATAGTCACATGCATTCAAACGCTTCCCTCTTTCTCTGGTTAATACAGTAGAGACTTCTGTAGATCTCATTTTAGCTTCAACAATGCAGTGAATCCAGAGCACTTTATTACGGAACCAGAGCGAAAAACCAATTAGAAGGAAACTTGTGCCCATATCAACATTATCTGTAAGAATTTAAACAGCTGAAATGAGCATAATTGAACACAGCAACATCCCACTCGAATTCGATGCACATCAGTTTTGCACAAAGAGGGAGAAGGAAACAGCATGCCATTTGTTGCCCTCGGCAACAGTCGAGCTAAACTGTAGCTCAGAACGTCGAGCCATTGAAGCCAAAGAACGAGCGCTGGGCAAAGGAGAAAAAAAAATATATGTTAGTATTCAACATCAGAGGAGAGTATTTGACATGAGATTCATTTCAAGCAAAACAGAACACAAATATTTAACGATGTCTAGAATTTTATCCATCCATTTTGTCAGGCAGACATTTTATAATGATAGAAATATATTTGATTTGAAAAAAAATAGAAATTCTAATGGAAGCTGATAGATCCTTTTCTCACTTTAAGAGCAGTTAGCTAGTCAGGTAGTTGCAGCATTTTGCATCAAAGGGTATAGAGTAAGATGGAATAAATGATCTTTCAAATGAGAGCTTACAATCGAAGTTATCAGGATTCTCTTTCAACCTACTTTTTAGTTAAGTTCTTCCATCATGATGGAAAGTAGTTTCTCTGTGTATTTATGTGTGTCGGTGTAGGGTTATAAATACAGACAAGATACTCAAAGAGTTTCCGCAGCGATTCTAATGGATGGTAAATCATATATATTTCTAGACCAGAAGACAGACAGGAAGTCTTTCGGTCACATTAGCATATTGATTCAACCACTAACTTTATCATGGTTAAATAATCACGAACTAATTTTCATGAAGAATCTAATGCTCTACCCAGTTCAGGCCCCAGTGGAAAAGGAAAATAATAACTCAAAAAAAATGAAGAAATTATGCCTAATCTACAGTGTCCCTGCAGTCCGTAGAAATTCTCAGACTTCCCTTGTTATTGGGTGCTAACTTTCAATAAAACTTCAAAAAGATCAATAATATCATGGTCCAGTCTACTAAAGAAAGTAAATCATCCTTCACGTTAAGAAAGGAGAAGGGAAAAATTAGATCCTTCGTGTAGCACTCCTCTAATTCTTGAATTGATAAGAAAGGACTCCAATCTATGATAACAAGGCATGGAAGATACGGTTGGACTTTGCTTTTCACGGTGTCAGCTTTCAAGCATGCTAAATTATGTTTAATTAACCAAGGAAACATTAATAATCAGACCAAACCTTCTTATCTCCTTCAGGGTTTAATCTAAATTGTCTTATATCCCCATATGATACCATTTTTTCATGGTAACCTTAACCCACTTAGTTTTGCATTATTTCTTGCTCTTACAGGTGGAAATCCCTAAAGCTTATTCTAGTCGTGACAAATTCCAAAAACTATCCTCTTAGTAAAATCATAATCCCACCGCATAATGCTCATTGATGTTATTATCAATTTATCATCAACATGTTTTTCAAGAACAAAATTCCCTCCTCTAGCTCTCAAGAACTGAGTCTCATTGCTGAGACTAATGGGCATAGAGAGCTTTCTCTGCCACTAATAAGATTAGCCTATGTGATCAGTTCTCAAGAAGTCAGCCTCTCTGCCATTAATAAGAGAGATAAAAAGGAGTCCAAAACGCACAAGCTCGTTTTCCAGGGAATAGGTGGTGTTCTTAAAAGAATGACTCCTAGAAACTCTACTACTGAGTATTACATTTGAAATCACCTAGAGATTGGGAGGGTGGGGGGTGAATAGGTGATAGTGCTAATCTAGAAACTAAATGCGGAAGCTAAAACTATTTTGCAACACACTTAGTACAACACACAAGTGTAGCCGAATTCTCCGTGAAGGGCTCTGGACTAACTCCTCTTGATTCCCCTAGATAAGAGTTGAGGTGCTATATGAAGCTCTTGTGGTTAAGTATAAGTGAGGCACACAAACACAACCAAGCATATAATATGAATAGGCAATATGAAATAATGCAAGGCACAAATGCAAGCTAATAAGATATGACAATATGAATGATGCAAGATATGGCAATATGAATGATGCAATGCACAAAAGTAAAGAGAGAGAGTTTAGAGGCAATGGATCAAACGTAAACACAAAGATATGTTTCGAGGTTCGAGCCCCTAGCTCTACGTCCCCGCCTTCACCGAGAAGGATTTCTAATCCACTAAAGGAGTACCGTGAAAAACACCTAGAGGGGGGTGAATAGGTGTAAGTGCTAATCTAGGAACTAAATGCGCTAAATGCGGAAGCTAATGCAAATCTTGCACAAACTTAATACAACACAACAAGTGTAACCGAATTCCCCGTGAAGGGCTCTGGACTAACTCCTCTTGATTCCCCTTGAATGGGTTGAGGTGCTATGTGAAGCTCTTGTTGGTTAAGTATAAGTTAGGCACCCACACAAGCAAGCCAAGCAATAAGGATGAATAACAATATGAATATATGCAAGGCAACACAAGCAAATAGATATGTATGATATGGATGATGCTATGCACAATATAAAGAGAGAGAGTTGAGAGACAATGGATCAAACGCAAAGGCCAAGATATGTTTCGAGGTTCGAGCACCTTGCTCTACATCCCCGCCTACACCACCGTGTAGGATTTCCAATCCACTATCTCCCACCGAGGGAACCTCTACCGAAGAGGATTTGTTACAACTCTAGGAGTACCAAACTCCTCTCTCAAACAACCACCTCACAACCGAGGGGTAGGCCCGTAGCCAATACAACAAACAACCAACACCTCTACCGAAGAGGGTTTACAAACCAACACTCCACCTCTCACTAGAGGGAGCAAACCAATCACCCGATCACCTCTACCAAAGAGGGATACAACAAGAATAAGGGTGTATATAACTTAGAGGTTCAACAACCTCAAACAATCTCTTTTTCTCTCTTTCCACAAAACAAGGATCCTAATAGATTAGGATAGTATGATAGCTCAAGTGTGGAAACTAGGTGTTTTTGGAAACAAGCAACAAAGAAAAACTAATTGGGAAGTCTCTTGTAAAAGATAGAAAATGAAAGATCAAATCAAAATCCCAAAACTAGTTTCTTTGATTTTCCAAAAACCAAAACAATACAAAGATGAATCTTTTTGGCACAAAACTCTTTTTAAAAACTCTTTTAAAACAGTAGAGAAAGTCTGGAAATTTTGTCTCTAAAAACCTTAGCCAAAATCCCAAAGAAATGGGGTTTATATAGGCCCATCAGAAAACTAGCCGTTAGGCTGATGTGGCAGCCTGACAGGCTGACGGTCGACCGGCCCCGGTCGACCGCCAACGGTCAGAATTGTGACCGTTGGGCAACCACGGTCGACCGGCACGGTCGACCCAAACAAACAGAGAGCACTGCTCTCAGCCCGGTCGACCCGGCCGGTCGACCGTCCCAGTGTCTCCAAACGTGCACAGATTTGTGCACGTCGGTCGACCGGCCGGGTCGACCGACTTCAGCCAAGTCGACTAGGTCAGTTGACTTAGTCGACTGATTGAAGCCTGGAACAGAAATCTGGGTCAGAAAAACAGTTTAAAAATATTTTGAAAAATCTTTTAAGTCTTCTAAAAATCCACAAAACTTGTTTTAACATTTTATATTAAAACACAAACTTGTGATAAAAATTTCAAGACATATTCAATCATATCAATCATTTTTGAGTCTTGCAAATTTTATCAAAAACAAAACTTGTATTTTTGTCAAACTTGATTTTTCAATACATGAATAGGATAGTCAAAATAAGTTTGTTTAGCAAGTTTAAAGTATGTATGTATATCTAGAACATATCTAATATACATAGAAATAAAGTAAACTTGTTTTGATCTACTATTCATGAAAACCAAATCCAAAACATAAAACGTGTGTGTTTGTGCACTTGAGCATATCAACTATACTAAACTTTACAAATGGATCTAAACACACTAACTAAACTATGGATACCTAAGTCTTCTTGATGATCTTCATCTTCAAGTAGACTTGCTCCAAAACTCCATCCAAGGGCTAGGCAATGTGTGTTCTTGAAGGTTTGGCCCTGGAATCACCATGAAAAGCTTCTAAACACCTTGTTGAAGCTAATCACCAACTAATATCTTGGTTAATGATCTGAAACTTAAAATCACAAGAATATTAGTAAACATAACTACATGAGTTAATCATCATCAAAACTAGGGTGGAAGGCCTTTGGGCCAACAATCTCCCCTTTTTGATGATGACAAAACTCATGGAGTTATATATGCATGGATTAAAGTTAAGCTTCAAAGAAGCTCCCCCTTAACTCATGCATAAACAAATAAACAAAAGATATCATGAATGTACATAAACATGTATGCATAAACAACATGCATACAAACAATAAAATGTTCTAGAGGCTCTAGATACTAATTAAATTAATAAAACATTAACAAAAACACTAGATGCTCTAGATACCAATAAAACTTAATATATGCAAAAATATAAGTATGCATATATAAACCAAATTATTCTCCCCCTTTTTGTCACTCATCAACAAAGGGGTAAAACAATCAAAACAATAAATGAGAGGTAAAAATCTTTCTCCCCTTTTTGTCAATCAAAACAATAAAACAATGTTCTCCCCCTTTTTGTCTAAAACAAAACAAAGTCAATAAGGGGTGACTATAAAACAACATGATATCAATAGAAAAATATGTCAATGAAGCATCTTGATATCATTGAAAATAAACAAAGATCAATAAATGTTATATGCTATATACATTCATGAAGAGGAAGACGCTAAGTTAGCTTCCCTACACATATGCATTACATGAAGGAGGGATGTTAAGCCCTAATTCACATAACACACATTATGTAATGCATAAGAGGAGATGTGAACCTCCCCCTACACACGTGTACCACATAAAAAAGAGATGTTAAGCTCCTCAATATAAGATACACTCAACATGAATCTATATGTGGAAGAGATGTTAAGCTCTCCTTGCATATAGTCAATATAAATCAAAACTTTTGTAATTTTTCTTTAAACAAAATTTTTAGATATCAATTTAAAACACAAAACATCTTAATATCAAAAGAAGGTATTTTTCTTTTAAGTCATATAAACAATTGAAATGACTATTTTCTATCATAAAGCAAGGGAGTGGAAAACTAAATACCAATTGAAATATGAAAATCGAATTTTCTCCCCCTTTATGAAATACCAACACAAACTATGAATACTCTTATTTTAACAAGCCTATGCATAGTTTTTTTTTTTTAAAATAAGCTTGAATAAAGATACCAATTGAAAAATGAATCAATTGAAGTAATAGTTGAAACTCAAGCTCTAGCATAAACAAAATTTGTGCTTAAGATATAGAAATATAATAGCACAAATAAAACAAGTATATGTGTATGAAATAGAATGAATATCAATCACTAATAGATGATACTAATTGAAAATATACATACACAATAAACAATTATGAGTATACAAAAGGATCAACATGATATCAATTGAAAGAGTTCAATGATACCAATTGACATAACAATAAAAGCATGGTATAACTCATATAACTAATCCACCCATCTCATGCACAAGTTTAACATGATTTTCAATATAACATACAAGGCATGGACTCCCATCCAACCTCCCGTTAAGGGTAGGGGTTTTCAAAAATAGGTTTGAAAATAGAGTACGTTTGAAAAACTCTACCATAATGAAGAATACGAACTAGTTAAAATGGAAATTTTGTTAACTAGTATGAAATCCTTCAAGTAAGGAATAAAACAAAATAGTTTTCATGAAATAAGAAATCCACATGAAAATCAACACTCTAATCCAATTAAGCATAATTTTGACTCATGAAAACAAAACATGAGCAAGCAATAAAAGTGAGTGTACAAATACAGTGTGAATATCATAATCATGAAAATTTTCATTAAGCTCAATTATTTCTTTAAACATGAAAACATGAAAATATGAAAATCACCTAAACTATTTAATCTTCAAGGCATATGTATGTCTAATACAAACTAAAGTATACATACATATCCAAAACATAAAGAGTCCACAATTTATATATGCATGAAGGCACGTGACTCAAAAGGATAAACATGTATATCTAATAGTTTGGACAAGATAGACATATACATGAAGTTAAACAATTAAACACAAAAACACGAAAAACTAAATTTTCACCAAAGCAAATTTCATTTCAAGGTATATGTATGAATTGTCAACACAATAAGTATACATACATATCCCAAAACACAATTGAGTCCATATATATAGATTTGCATGAAAGGCAAATGATTCAAGGGGTATACATGTATATCTTAAAGTTTGGCAATACAAACATATACATGAAGTGAAACACACAAAATAAATCCAAAAATAGGAATACAAGTTTAAAATGTATAGATCATCAAAACTAGACTATACTAGCACATCTAATGAGTTCAAATAAGCATTCAAGCCCAAAAATATATAGATTTATTTGTGGTCCACTATATGCACAAGTATATAACTAGTCTTAATGAAAACTAACATCTAAACATATATACAAAACATGAAGCATCAAAAACAAATATAAAAAATCATCATGATAAAACTAAGACATGATTACTATGTGAATTCACATGTATTAGATTCATGATGTACATTATAGCTTAAACAAACGTGAGAACACTAAGAATGGGTTCATATAAGCATGTGTGTCTCAAATACTATGCATGTATGTCAAGGATCTAATAAACATGGTATTTACATACTAATCCATAGACATCAAAACATGCTATAAACAATGAAATGGAAAGCATGTAAACAATAAATGGGAGTAAAGGATTGTTACCAAAACCGAAGAAACAACTCTCCTTGTCTCCAAACATGGTGGTCCTCTCCACCAAATCTTCCCTTGAAAGTGATGCATCCAATTGATTTCCTTTAAGTACGGAACGCATCCACTCCAAGGTGTCATCACTCTCACGTCATGTGAGAGCCCACACATACATCAAAATAATAGGAGGGGTGGTCTTTGGTACCCATACTCTTTTGGGTCCATGGGAGTTAGTACCTTCTCTAACCCAAACAAAATTTTTTGCTAAATTAGGAGTATGTAATCTATCATAGCAAAATTTAGCAAGGTGGCCCTTACGTCCACAATGTGTACAAGTGTACGCATGAGCATACATGTGATGGGTGTGTCCGTGAGGAGCATGTGTATGCCGTGGAGGGTGTGCATGTATAAAAGATGGAACTTGTTTCTTTCGAACCAAGGTTTCCAAACGTGAGTGGTTTATGGCACATTGGCTCATAGTGGAGCCCAAACAATCAACCTTCTTCTTAAGCAAACAAATATCATCATTAATCTTAGAAGAAGAAGTGTGGCATGCAATGGGTGAAGTGTGTGATACTACCCTAGCATGGCAAACATGAGCATCAATCTATTTTGCAAAACATCATTTTTATTTAAACAAACATTTAAATCATTTGAAATAGAAATAATTTTGTTTTTCAAAGCAACATTCTCTTTTAAAACAAAATCAATTTTTGAAGACAAAACATCATTATTTTTCACAAGAGTTTCATAATAATTTTTAGATTTTAAAACTTTATTTTCTTTTAGGGCAAGATCAAGTTGAGACCTTAATGAATCCCTTTCATTAGAAATCTCCTCCTTTTCTTGCAAAACAACATCAAGTCTAGCAATCAATTTTTATTATCATTATTAATGCCTAAACTTTTCTTTTTCAAAATATTATTTTTTCTATTAATTTTTCACAAACAATAGAAAGTTCTTCATTTAAAGCATGGGGATCCACATTGTCATCACATGAAGAACTAGCATCATTAGCATCTAATAGAGATTCCGATTGTACCTCAAGGAAGTCATTCCCTTGGACCATGAAGCATTGTGAGTCGGACTCTCCACCAGATTCCTCCGGTTGATTTGGCAATTGAAGCTTGGAGGTGGTAGTGGTTGTCAACATGTTCCACACTGCAAATGCGGAATCAAAGTTAGAAGCAAGTAAAAGATATTCTTTATTTAATGTGCTTCTAATGGCCTCTAGGGCTTGTGCATTGGCCCCTATATGATTGTGATCTCCAAGATAGCATTTCTTGGTGGCCCCAAGAAAGACATGCAAACCTAGGGTCTTCAAATAGCTACTCATCATAACCTTCCAAATCTCAAGTCTAGAAATGTCAAACATAGGAGGGGTCATGAAGCCATGGGTCCAAACTATATGTGTGTAAACAACACAAATGCAAACAATAGATTAGCAATCAAATGGATCTCACTCCTAGGATGTTAAGCCTAAGTATCAGGAGCACTAGCTCTGATACCAATTGAAAAACCCTAGAGGGGGGTGAATAGGTGTAAGTGCTAATCTAGGAACTAAATGCGCTAAATGCGGAAGCTAATGCAAATCTTGCACAAACTTAATACAACACAACAAGTGTAGCCGAATTCCCCGTGAAGGGCTCTGGACTAACTCCTCTTGATTCCCCTTGAATGGGTTGAGGTGCTATGTGAAGCTCTTGTTGGTTAAGTATAAGTTAGGCACCCACACAAGCAAGCCAAGCAAATAAGGATGAATAACAATATGAATATATGCAAGGCAACACAAGCAAATAGATATGTATGATATGGATGATGCTATGCAATATAAAGAGAGAGAGAGAGTTTGAGATAATGGATCAAACGCAAAGGCCAAGATATGTTTCGAGGTTCGAGCACCTTGCTCTACATCCCCGCCTACACCACCGTGTAGGATTTCCAATCCACTATCTCCCACCGAGGGAACCTCTACCGAAGAGGATTTGTTACAACTCTAGGAGTACCAAACTCCTCTCTCAAACAACCACCTCACAACCGAGGGGTAGGCCCGTAGCCAATACAACAAACAACCAACACCTCTACCGAAGAGGGTTTACAAACCAACACTCCACCTCTCACTAGAGGGAGCAAACCAATCACCCGATCACCTCTACCAAAGAGGGATACAACAAGAATAAGGGTGTATACAACTTAGAGGTTCAACAACCTCAAACAATCTCTTTTTCTCTCTTTTCCACAAAACAAGGATCCTAATAGATTAGGATAGTATGATAGCTCAAGTGTGGAAACTAGGTGTTTTTGGAAACAAGCAACAAAGAAAAACTAATTGGGAAGTTTCTTGTAAAAGATAGAAAATGAAAGATCAAATCAAAATCCCAAAACCTAGTTTTCTTTGATTTTCCAAAAACCCAAAACAATACAAAGATGAATCTTTTTTGCACAAAACTCTTTTTAAAACTCTTTTAAAACAGTAGAGAAAGTCTGAAAATTTTGTCTCTAAAAACCTTAGCCAAAATCCCAAAGAAATGGGGTTTATATAGGCCCATCAGAAAACTAGCCGTTAGGCTGATGTGGCAGCCTGACAGGCTGACGGTCGACTGGCCCGGTCGACCGCCAACGGTCAGAATTGTGACCGTTGGGCAACCACGGTCGACCGGCACGGTCGACCCAAACAAACAGAGAGCACTGCTCTCAGCCCGGTCGACCCGACGGTCGACCGTCCCAGTGTCTCCAAACGTGCACAGATTTGTGCACGTCGGTCGACCGGCCCGGTCGACCGACTTCAGCCAAGTCGACTAGGTCAGTTGACTTAGTCGACTGATTGAAGCCTGGAACAGAAATCTGGGTCAGAAAAACAGTTTAAAAATATTTTGAAAATCTTTTAAGTCTTCTAAAATCCACAAAACTTGTTTTAACATTTTATATTAAAACACAAACTTGTGATAAAAATTTCAAGACATATATCAATCAATCAATTCATTTTTGAGTCTTGCAAATTTTATCAAAAACAAAACTTGTATTTTTGTCAAACTTGATTTTTCAATACATGAATAAGATAGTCAAATAAGTTTGTCTAGCAAGTTTAAAACATGTATGTATATCTAGAACATATCTAATATACATAGAAATAAAGTAAACTTGTTTTGATCTACTATTCATGAAAACCAAATCCAAAACATAAAACGTGTGTTTTTGCACTTGAGCATATCAACTATACAAAACTTTACAAATGGATCTAAACACACTAACTAAACTATGGATACCTAAGTCTTCTTGATGATCTTCATCTTCAAGTAGACTTGCTCCAAACTCCTTTCAAGGGCTAGGCAATGTGTGATCTTGAAGCTTTGGCCCTGGAATCACCATGAAAAGCTTCTAAACACCTTATTGAAGCTAATCACCAACTAATATCTTGGTTAATGATCTGAAACTTAAAATCACAAGAATATTAGTAAACATAACTACATAAGTTAATCATCATCAAAACTAGGGTGGAAGGCTTTTGGGCCAACATACCGAACTCCTCTCTCAACCTTACAATGCCACCGAGGCAATACAAACAATCCACCTCTACCGAAGAGGGATAAGGCCCGTAGCCAACAACCAAACTCCACCTCACACAAGAGGGAGCAAACAACAATCCTCAACCTCTACCAAAGAGGGAGCAAACCAATCACCCGATCAACCTCTACCAAAGAGGGATACAACAAAAGAAGGGTGTTTACAACTAGTGGTTTCTTTCAACCATAAACAATCTCTCTTTTCCACTAAACAAAAGATCCTAATAGATTAGGATAGAGGATATAGCTCAAGTGGAAAAACTAGGTGTTTGAGAAAACAAAGACTCAAAGAAAACACTTGGGAAAACTCTTTGTAAATGATAGAATTGAAAAACAAAACAATCTCCCAAATTTCTATTTTCTTTGATTTTCCCAACCCTAAAACACAAAACCAAATTGGAAGTTTAAAGCCCAAAAACACTTTGAAAACTTGTTTTAAACACTAGAGAAACTCTGGAATTTTTCTTTTCAAAAGTCTTATCA